>NDGN011324432.1:0-18414 GCA_002564285.1 Tympanoctomys barrerae
TCATTTTGTATCTGTGTATTCAAAATGGTTAGGATAGATTTATAGTTACATTCTTTTAATGAATAGAGGGATTTGTTCTAATTGTGTTTGTAAATAGGATATCATGTCTGCATTGTACAGCAAATCACCACTAGGAAGACAGTATCCGATGTGTTAATTATTGAAACTGTCCTACCAATTTGATTTGAAACTGTCTCATTGGTATTTGTTTCTCAATAAAATTATGGAATAAAAAAAGACTGCAAATAATCTGTCCACGTGTTGAAGACTAAAGAATCCAGCTGAGGGCTTGGATTCTACAATGTTCTTGATGAGTCTCACTGAAGACCTAGAGCTCATAATTATGCCTCCCATAAGTCCACACTGAGGCCTAGAGCCCACTAGAAGGCCTCTTTCAAAGAGCTGCCCTGGGAAAGCCCAAAGGTCACTGATGGAAGCCAGAAAATCTGTGTCATTTGGATGAAGCTTCAGTGATGGCAGGCTGAGGGATCTGCACTAGAGCCAGGAAGCAACGTTCAGGGTGTGGACAATAGCTCTCCTGAAAAGCACCACCGTCATGCTCAGCAGCAGTGAGGTCTCGAGCTCGCTGAGGTTGAGGTTGGCTGAGTTCCCAGCAGGAAAGCTAACATGACAAGCTTCTTGAGGATACTGAGCTGTGTATCCTCTTCCCTTTAAAGCCAGGAAGCGATGCTCAAGGTGCTGCCCAGAGCTTCCGCAAAATGAACTGAAGTCATTTTCAGTGAAAGCAAGGTCTCAAGCTCATTCTCCAAGAACAGCCAAGTTCATGGGAAATCCAGCATGGCAGGGCTCTCACAGCCCAGGACAAACAGCAGCTTTCATCAGTTCCCCAGCAGCTCGTATAACTTCCCTCATAGCCTTCCTACTGATTTTCCAGTTCTGTCTCTTATGCTGCTGGCAAAGGTCCTCATGTAGGCCTCCCACTCTCAGTACCATGATCGTTAAGTTCAGCTCAGTGTAACAAGTTGAACACCAATTGAAATTCCACCACAAACAGCAACACGAAAGCTTTTAAAATATAAAACTTACTGGTAAATATACTCACATACAAAAATGCAGAATGTGGTAAAACATGATGTGTAGTCACTGTTAACTGTAGAATGGAAGTTAAAAGACAAAATTATAGAAATATACCTACAGAAATCAATTATCTATGAAAATAAGAACAGATAAAATATGATATCAATAATATATACAGAGGGGGGAGGATTCAAAGTAGCATTAGTGCATGTGTTTCATGCTGCTATCATTTGAAAATCGATTTAATAATGACTCAATGTTTTATGTATGTTTTGTGGAAACCACAATGAAAATGCACAAAGAAGGTAAACAAAAACATGAAGGCATATCATTACCAAACAGTGAATAACAAAGCAATATAACAACAAAGAAAATGAAATAGCTCATGAGAGGACTGTGAGTTATAATACAGTGCATGTTTTGTAATCTGAAGAAACAAACTCATACTGAGATATGTACAAATTCCCAAATGTGAAGCAAGTGGGCAAAATGGATTCATGGGTAATTCTATTAAGCATTTAATACACTGACACCAACTCTTTAATTTTTCAAAATATTTGAAAAATATTTCCAAACTTATATTTCATTTTATTTTTCTGTATTTTTAGGGAAGGGTCTACAAGGTGTTCAGGGTCTCACTACTAGATCAGACTTGCAGCGATTCTTCTGTTTACAGCCTTCAAAATACTGGGATTATAGGCGTGCACTGCCATGCCTAGTCTCAATTGCCATCTCAGCTCACCCTGGGGTTGGGGTAGGCATGTAAGACCTGGGGATCAAGCCCCCTGCTCCTGAGACTGCTTGCAGTTGCTTTGATCTGCTCAGCTCTCTGTTCAGCCCTCCAAATTTATTTTTAAGGTCAGTAGTAACTCAATACCAAATCTAGAGAAAGCATTACAAAAAAAAGGAAAATTATACTTCTATTTACAATAGAATCAAAATAGTAAAATGCACAGCAACAAACTTAATGCAAGATATTTGTACCTTTAAAAAAGGTACACTGAAGAAAAAAATTAAACACAAATAAATGGAAGCCATTCATGCACACAGACTAGAAGTGAACATTATTAAAATGACCATAATGCCCAAAATAATCTGTATTTTCAAGGTAATATGTCACAAATTTCTAGTGACCTGTTTTACAGAAATTTTAGAAAGATTCCTGAAATTTATATGATCCTAAAAAATAATGAAAATATGCAACTGAAACTAGAAAAAGAAGTGTGACGTTTCAGGTATCATACTTCTTGACTTCAAAGGACTATTAAAACTACAGTAATTAAAACTGTGTTTGAAGCATTTGTCTGGCAAGCTCAAGTGCCTGAGTTCAATCCCTGGCTCTGCAAATAAATAAATAAATAATAAAATAAAACTGTGTTTGCTGTCTGATAAACAAGTGTATAGAGAGACCAAAGGAACATGAGAAATAGCAGAGAAATAAGCCCATACAAGTTGTATGTAGTTACTGGATCTTTGATAAGGCTTTCAAGAACATGCATGAAACTCGGATAGTATGTACAACAAATGATTGTGGGCATAATCTGTATCTACTGGTAAAGGAATACAATCAGACCTAACTTAGACTACACACAAATATCAACTGACAGTGGACAAAACAACACATAAAATCGGAAATTTAAAAATAACTAAAAGGAAACATAAGACAAAATCTTCCTGACATCTACGTTGGCAATGATTTCTTTGATATGAAAATAATATCACAAGAGACAAAAGCAAAAATAGACAAATGGGTCTCCATAAAATAAGAAGATTCTGCACAAGGAAGAAGGAGCTGAGCAGTGAAAAGGTAACCTACCAAATGGGAAAAAAAATGTGATCAATGTTAAAGTAGTGAACATCTAAAATGCACAAAGGACTTTTAGATCAGTAGTAAACAGGCAAACATATTTCTGAATATTCCAGTCAAGAAATAATCAGAAGAATCAAGTATACATTTCTTTACAGAAGACATACGAATATTTAGGTATTGCATGAAAGATCACAATCATCTATGAAGTACAAATAACCACTTCAACCTATTAGGATGGATGCATTTTCCTCTTAAAATTGAAATAGAAATACAATATAATCCAGCAATCTCATTCTGGGTACATATATCCCAAAATAAGCAAAATCAAAATCTCAAATAGATCTATATGTCCATGTTCATAACAATATTAGAATGCATTAGTAACAGCCTAAATGTCTATTGATTAGGAAATGCAGTACGTGCCTACGGTGGAATGTGATCAATCAACCTTACCATGCAAGGAATGTTTGTCACTGTGGTACCACAGATGAACCAGAACATTTTGCTAAAGGAAACAAGCCAGATAAGAAAAAACAATCTATATATTTCTATTTTTCATGAAAATAATCAAACCCATAGATAGAGAGTAAATAAATGGGTGCAAGTAATAGGGGAATCAAAGAAATACAGAGCAATTCAATGATGGTGACAGAGGGAAATAAGGTGTTCATCAAAATATGCTGTTTTAGTTATGTAAGATGAGTTCTACAGGCAGGCTGTACATTTCTCCTACAGTCAACCATATTGCATTGTGTGCTTCAAATGAGGTAAGATCATATTTGTCATGTTAAGCATTTTTCTACAAGCAAAAATTAAGTTTTCAAAACTTAAAACAAAAAATTCAAGTACAGTTTACTTCTAAGGTATATGATAAAGGAAGCATGTGATGGATGATTGTTAGTCTTAAAAAATAGTGACTGCAAGGACTGCAGAAATAGCTCAGCAGTCTGACCACCTTCCTAGGCAAGCACAAGGACCCAAGTGTGACTCCTGGCTTGCCAACCCAGTCCCTGAGACGGGCATGATGGTGCACACCTGTAATCCCAGTCCTGGGGAGGCTAAAAATGGAAAATCACTACGAGTTTGAGCTGCATAATGATACCCTGTACCAAATACATAAAATTTAAAACAAATAAATAAACAAAAACAGTAATTGCAGAAAACTACATTCGCTCAAGGAATTATTTTGATTACTTTGGAAATTTATTCAGATATTTTAGCTCTATAATGTGTACTTAGCTGCCTTCAATCCTTTAATTTCTTTTAATGTCTCTGTGTCACAATGTCCTGATAAACTGGGATTAAACAGAATGATTCCAAGGCTCTTTTTTAAATCTGCATTTCTGGCATACAACTTTTTTGTCCCCATGGGAATAGAAACAGGGTAGGTTTGTTGGATCAATGGAAACCTGCCTGAAAGTCTAATTCCACCTCTTCTCTCTTAGTAGGAGTGTGATTATGAGAAAATGGCTTCATGTTTCTGAACTTCATTTGTCTCATACAAATCGTGGCAACCAGCATGCATGTGAATTAGATCGGCTTTGGGATACCCTCATGGAATGGTGGAACACAGTACTGGGAGTTCTGGGGTAGAATTGGGGTTCTGAATGTGGGTAATGTGTCTGAACTATGTCTTTTTCCTGACTGGCACTGTTCTGTTTTGTGGCCAGGATGAACTCAGTAGCGCTGCTCCACAATGCTCTTCTGCCACATTGTTTCTACCTTGGTATCAGCTGACTATGAACTGAATCTTCTTAAAACTTAAGCCTCATTAATCTCTTCCTTTTTTAAACATGGATGTTGTGTCCAGCAATGGGTAAGCTGACTAATACGAACCTAATTGGGCTAGTTATCACAATAGGGCTAAGAATTATAGGATCAGATCAGAAAATACCACAATGAGCAAAGTATATAAACATAGTACAGAAATATAAAAGACTAAATGTTATACCTTCCATTTTCATGCTGCACCATGTCTTTACATCCTCTACATTCATTTTCAATTAGAAAGATGTAAACATAGAAAATGATTGTTAATTGGAAGAACACAGCATACGAGACCTAGATTTTACTATATATGTGGGAAAAATTTTCATTAAGAGAGATCCATCATTTGCACATCGCAGAATCCAAGCAAAATGAAGCACTGGAATTACACTGCTGTTGGCCAGCACAGGCAAGTGCCATGAGGGATGAGATTCATGTTCTGTTCTGTTTTGCTTTTCCCAAACAAAATTACACATTATGGAGTTGCAGGGATTTAGCATGCTTCGTATATGTTGTTATACTTTTTCTTACAAGGCACTAATGGAAATTTAACTACTAGGAATGAGGTAAAAATACTTCAAGTGCAATGTGCATTATAAAGTGTAAATACTTAGAACATCAGCAAAAGCACATATCATAAAGAGGACATGGTGGAAAGAAGTGATCAGCAGATATTTGTAAGTCTAACCTCGACTTTCATATGTATCATAAATTGAAATAGGCTTCTCTGTCTTCCAGTCTTTGCAACAGAAACAAGTATCTCCCATGTTAAAAGGTACAAAATTTATTAGCTGTAAAATGTTTGATATTTAATCAACAGAAGTCAATCAATTCAAGTATAAAGACCATAGAAAACAATACTTTTATTCAATATCTTTTGAATTGTACTGTGTGTGTGTGTATGCTTGTGCATGTGTGTGTATGTGTGGTTTCATGTGAATTTTATTTTATTTTATTATTTTTAATGCATTTGATTGTTAAAGAGTCTCATCCTGCAGCTAGAACTTGTGGTGATCCTCCTGTTTTCAGTCTCTTCGGGGCTGGAGTTGCAAGTGTCCACAACTACCAGCTGACTCTGGCCGGCTCAGCCTGTCCAGGGGGCGGGGCTGGTGTGGCTTGTGGTGCTAGGGATCGAACCGCAGTCCCTACACATGCCTAAGCTTGCCTAAGCAGGTGCTTTAGCCTGCTGAGCTATCTTGCTGCCTCCATGTGAATTTTATAACATATAATGAAGCAGTTAAAAAAACAAAGTTTTTTCAATTGATGAAAATATGGAACAATGACTTTGTCCCATCATATACGAAAAGAAGTATAACATCTCAACAGCTCACACTTTCTAAATTAAAAATCCAAGGAGTTCACATTTATTTTTCTACTAGATCTAGATGATGGAATGAATCCAGGCCATGCTACTCCCAGCACACCACTCACCCAGTTAAAAAAAAGAATTAGTCACTTGGAATAGTGAAGGGAAGAGAGCAAGCATGAAGAGATGGCTCGTGAATTGAAACTGAGCTTTACAAGAGTCAAAGTTCTTCTGGTTCTTACTATGGCTCCCTCGCCATCTTCACCTCCTCCTTCTACATTGTTAGGAGAAACTGAGTGAGTTTGATAGAGTATTCAGGATATGCATTTTATAATAGCAATATTTGACAAATCCACAATAGAATCATTAACAGTCTTATGCAATAGGCATATTCTTTGTCTTCATTTATGGAAATAAGGACTTTTTATTTCTTTTAACTTATAAACAGGAGAAAGGCAAAAGTGGTTAGAATCCTGAAGATTTTTCATGTAAATGCTAATATATAATAGTTAACCAAAAGCAAAATTAGCAATGTATTAGTAAAACAAGGAATATGTTTAGTGGGAATATGTACAGTGGGGATATGTTTAGCAAAGATTGCTTTACTTTGCTTCGATCTTTCCAGCAGTTGTTCTTTTAGGAGTCAGCATTACTTGATATATAAAACAAGTGATTATACATATAAGAATGCAAATTAGATTTTTTTTTTTTAGGAAAAGAGAGATCCCAGCTGAAACAAGGATTTGCATATTCATTAATAAATCACTTAACATTTTAAAACGTATTTATATGTAAAGTAAAAACAAGTGCTCTTTCTGAGAATGATGACTGCTAACCAATAAGTAGAAAACTTATTTGCCGTTATTTTCACAATATTCAGGGTGCTTTTAAAAGTAACATTTGCTTAAATATGGGACAGCAAACCTAATACTTGATCAAAAGAAACTTTAACAATTAATTTTATGCATAATTTTTATTTATTAAATAAGGTGATACTTTTGTTTTGATTGTTATTTTCATAAAAAATTAACAAATGTAGCCTGGTAAAAGATTTTTAAATATGACAATCATGAAATCACGGCCACCTGGGACATATATAAATGGAAAAAATAGCTATTGAAAAATGAGCATTATAAAAGGCTGAAACATGTTTAAAACAATTAGCCATTCTTTCTAATTTTATACCTTAATGCAAATAAAGGAACACTAGGAAGGCCAGTTTCTAATGTAATGAATTATTTCCTACTGTCTTTGAACAATTAGCAATCATCTAGTTGATATTGAATATCTAAAAGTTTTAGAATGATATTCAGAACTAAAATATCAGAGAACAGCATCATCAGCGATTATTTGTTATGTGTATGCCATTCACATATACAAAATGGTGAATTCTAAAATTAGAATCATACTCACATTTGCCTGTTTTCTTACATAATTTTATTCTCTAAGAAAAAAGAAGATCATATCTAGCTTTTGAATAAGTGTGGGTGCTGCTGGGATACATGTGATCTTTCCCTGCTTGAATCCTGTTCAGAAGCTTATGACTGAAACATTGCTGTAGGCATCTCTACCCCATTGATGGAATTAGTAAGTCCGTCCACCCTCTGTGACTTGAGGGAACCCTCATAAACATCTATCACTGATGGCAGGCAATGAAGGAAAAATCGTATGTAATGTCAGATGGCAAAATATGGGCAGAAGACGTATGGTAATGAGAGTACAGGCAGACAATTGCAGGTAAGAAATGAGATTACTTAAAATGATACGCAAAGTAAAATTATACACAGCCATTCCCATTTACTTTTTTGATGGAAAAGAGAAAGTTTTTATGTCTTAGAGATAATGTTTAGGTCAAACTTGACAACTTGAATAATGAGCCCCTCGTGTAATAATTCTAGCTGACTTGACAGAGTGCCCATCAGTCAGGGATGGTGTAACAACACTGAGATATAATTTTCCCTAGAGCCCAAAGTCTCTAATGTTGAAGAAGAAATGGTTAATTATTTTTGATAGTAATAGTGGCAATATTTCCAGTGCTGAGGTTGTAACATAGATGCAGGCAGGCAAACCTTTTCTAAGCTTCCAATCACATCGAGTGTCTTTATTTTCAATGATATGAAAGTCAAATTAAGTTCTACCTCCATACTTTTGCTTTTAACACAGCATATTTTTATATCAATGAAGCTTTACTTGTTATTAAAGCATTCATTATGTTTTACATCTTCTTTTTAATGTAATCAATTAGAGTGGCATAAGCCAGTGATCATTTGTATCACTGTAAAACTGACATATGTAATAACAGAAATTTTATAGAACTGATTCATATTAATCAGGTTAGTAAAAGATTGCTTATATTATAAAGACCATATAATATAAAACGTACTTGTGAAAATTATTCTTGAAATTCCAAGGATATTGAAATGCATTTTACCATGTAGGCATCTTCAGAACCACATCTAGAAGCACAGACCTGACCAGGAAACCATCAATCAAATTATACAACAATTTTAGCAACAAAAGTAGAATGACATGAATATATAGGCTCTTAGGATTTAGATTTAAGAAAGGATAAAAATTTAAATTACACACGAGTTAGCATGTAGTTGTGTAAGGAATTATTTTGACTCACTACCTAAATTACTGGTCTGATGATTTTCAGTGATGAATCACGTTTTCTTAAGATGGATTAGATCCATTAGGCCCATTTTAGAAATGCATTTATCCCTGACCTTAAAGGTTTAAAGTCAATGAATTCAATGGACATTCCTTGAGCAGTGTTATGGTTTGTGTCTAGTTGTAACCGCAAAGCCTCATGTAAGTCATGGGACAGACATGACTGGAGGAGTAGCGAGTGGCTAGAGGGGCAGGGCCAAAAGATGAGGGTGGGGCTTGATGGGGCGGGGGAAGAAGATGAGGGCGGGGCTTGAGGGGTGGGGCCAGATGATGAGGGCGGGGCTTGAGGCCTGGACCAGAGAAGCTCAAACCATTAAATTGGCAGGATGCGCTGCCCCACCCCCTCAAGCCAGTGGCTTCCTTTGGAGGTGTGAAACGGGTCATCGCGGACACTTTGGTGACCCAGCCTCTCCTCCAGCCCCTGTAGCGTGGGGCAGCAGTATCTGTGATTGAGGCCACATTGGGCAGAGAGGAGATGCTTGGAGAAGACAGAGGCACTGACTCGCTCTCCTGAGCAAATAAGTCTCCAAAGTCTTACTATATATTTTAGGCTGTTTTAAACTATGAACCCTCCAGTAACTGTAAGCTAAATAAACCTTTCCTTCCTTCATTTCGAGCGTCGGGTATTTGTGCCAGCAATGTGAGAAGAGTAAATAATACAAACAGTAACTGTGCAATAGACCCAAAGTTTAGAAATAATTATTTTTGTGGTTTTGTGAACTTTACAGAACACAACTAAGCAAAAATACTAAATAACAGAATAAAGAAGGATAACAATAATCTATGTAAGATTAAATAAAATTGATACTTCTGACTGATATACTTGCAAAAGGAGATATTAAATATATCATGTTAATGTCTACCAGGGACCACTCACCTGGAAAAAGGCACTACCCCACCAAATGCATGCACTGGTTTCACACTGGGCATCACCCAGCTCACTGGCTCTGTCACTGGGCACAACAGTTCTCACCTTGGAAGAGCAGGGGATGTGGGGCAGGGTTGGAACTTGTAAGTAAATCCAGCAATGTGGGCTTTTTCATCAAAGCTGATCTAGAGATCTTCTGTGAACAACTGTGGTTCTCAGAACAAACCCTTTTTCCAAAGGCACCAACGCTGCCTAGTAGATAGATGATTATTATGGGCACCAATTCATTATAGCAGGAAAAACAAACAACAACAACAACAACAAAAAAACCTTAAACTAACTTCAGTTTGCCCTTTCTTCCACTAAGATTACTACCCTAGGAGCTTACCACTAGTGTTGATTTCCACATGTTGGGCACTAGACTGGGTGGTTATTGACTTCATAGTAACTAGAGTAGGCTCCAGAACTGGGGACCATGAGCCACACCGCATAGGAAGGATTCAGGTCTGACAGAACTTTGGGAGAGCTTGAGAAGACCCAACTAAAGAGCAAGCGCGAAAGCTTCAGTACTTCTCATGAGCCACCCTGTTTCTGGAAGTGGTTTACACTGGGAATCACATAAATTCAAGTAATCCCATCTCTCAGAAGGCAAAGCGCCTGGTCCAAAGAATCAATCAATGGAAGCCATGCAGTTCCAGTGCAGTACTTTCCTGAACTATCTTAGGAATTGTTTTCACTATTCCTGACAATTTAGGCTCTGATGTAGTTCATGAACACAATTCCAACAGCAAGTGTTCCATTGAATTATGGGCTATGAATCTCAACTTTGAAATTTGGATTTCTTTTGCAAATAAAACAGCTTTTTCCTTAAAAACAAAATCCATATTTCAGCAAGTTTGATGGACTCTACCCATCAAGATATGCTACAACACTTACAGGCAGAGAGAAATGTTTAACTTCAAGGTAGCTCATGTGAGTGCCCTTTGGTACTCTAATACTCAGATGGACTATGTAGAAATTCAGACTCAAGTAACACAGTGATCTGGGAGCTAGGCCCCCTTTAGAACAAGGGCCCACGTCATCCAATAGGGTCGTCAGAAAGAACAGCTAAGAAGCTAGCTAAGCATGAAGGAATCCTTGGATGGATAGTTTAATATAAAGTAGCAATTGTTTGCTGTGAATCGAAGACAAGCCTCAGCACTATAGGTTACATTTCCTCTCCCTAATTTTCCTCTTCTAATGAAACTCTATGAAGTCAGCTCCTCAGCAACTTTGTTGGTCCTTTTAAAAGATTGATGTTAACAGACTGAGAGAGTACCACAAAAGCTGGACTTCAATGGAACTTGTGCTCTAACTTCCCTATGTGAACATCCTTGGATGTACTTTTTGTTCCACGTTTTAAGACTAGTGGTATCAAACACTTTTAAACTCTATACTCCTTTAAGAGGTAACTTGGCCTCAGAGACCCATCCCATGGTCGTTCATGCCTACTTTTGCTGTCCCAGATCCAAGAACTGACTAATGCCGAAAGCTCTGGCCATGGCTTTCATTTCCACAGGTGTTTATCTCAAAAGCATGCTTAAAGAACATCCTGCACGCCTGTTCTCACTGAAGGTCTGCTTACGGGAAAACAAGCTTGGAATACTGTGTGATGGCATTTTAACCTCATGGAAGAGTTCTCTTAGGATTAGAACCCAAGAGTCTGGACCTTTCATCCTCACAGACGCTACTCACATTCATCCTTCGCTTTTTTTTCTGTTTCTTTCACTTGCCTTTTCTCATTTTCTTTCCTCTAAGTTTTCCTAGTATTTGTCTTTGGTCTATCAATAAATTAGTCTTCTTTTTTATACTACCTTTCATTTCTCTTTTCCACTCTCTATATTTTTCACTTTTACAAAAACATCCAATATAAAAATTGTAAAGTGTTATAACTCATGCTCCCACAAAATTGCATAGATACTCATCTCTGGCTGCAAGAAAACTCCTTATTCCAAAATAATGTGCCTCCTGCATCACATATAACGTATTGAAATATCCTGCCTTTTAAAATAACTTAGGCCCATCAGCTGGTTAGCAGCAGAAAGTGCAGCAAATATCCCCGTCAAAAGACAATGTGGGATGATTCGTATTCCATTTTCATTATACTTTGTTTCTGTAGTCCCTTTTTTGTCTCTTTCAATATGTAACCATAATAATGCTTTATAATAATGCTCATTCTCTGCAAATGGTTAAAATTTGAGCATTGCTTCTCAAGTTTAAAATGCAAACAGCAGTCTCATTTCTACAGGTTTTCTGTGATAACACTAAGAATGAGTCTTTCAGCCTGGTAGTGGCCTTCTAAATTACTGTGAAATAACCATAGATGCTATTACACACACTTACAGACGTGATTTAAATTCTCTGGAACTCCTCTGCACTTTGAATGAGAATTAGCAGCTTTGAAAGATTTAACTGCACATTGAAAAATGATCAAAGCAAGCAGCCAAATGAACTTGAGATCATTCATCAAGACTAGAATCTTCAATGCTTTTCCAACCCGCTGAAACTTCCAAAATGTTTCCGTCTCTTGCAAATGTACTACATGATACGTAATTTGACTGTCTTTATAAGTATCTGCTAATTCAGGCTTTTACTTTTATATCATTAAGCCATCATTCTTTGACTATAAAATCTTTTTTAAAAGAATCAAAAAAAGAAAGGAAAATGTTAGTCCTCATTTAGGTATTTCTTGCCAGAGTGTCTCTAGGACAAAGCAGAATTTGTACCGGGAAGGGATCTGACTTCCATTGGAACGAGGAGTCTTCCTCCAGGTGCAGTTAGAATGAAGATCAAAATCTAGTGTTTGGGAGCTTTTGTCAGCACCATTTCATGGTGCCCTTTGACCAGCTTTCCCCCTCAGCCTCCTGGATTCTCAGTGGCCCTCTCCACCACCTCCATTCCCTGGCAAGGATGCTCTGCAACAATGGGAGAAATCTGAGTGAAGGAGCTAAGCCACGTCTCAGAGGTGAAGCCACTGCAGAAGGAATGAGTGTCTTTATAAGTCTGTCCTCTGTGAGAAAATCTGAAAGGAAATTTGAAGCCCGGAGACTAACACGGTGTTCTGGCAGAACTACAAGATAAACGGAAGGAATTTATGAAGTCACTTCAGCGTGAAAGTGATATCATCACTGGCTGTTAGCAACAAAGAAAAAAAAAATCAAATGTAAGTTGGACTTCAGAGCTCAGAAGCCATACATGTGACAAGCGGAACTAATAAATACACATTTTTTCTTTACAAAAAATATTTTCTGCTAATATGGACACAATTCTCTTCCCATTGTATGCCATTGCTTACTGATTCCCAGTTTCCTAGTGTTATTCATTTTATGTTTTTTAAATTTGTGAACCAGAGTGTACTCTGATAATGGTCACATTACTTAATTGAAAAAGCCACGCTACTTTATCACTATGCAAATTTGTATAGAAATACCTCATGAAAAAATGAGTGACAAAATGCCTTGAAAATTCATCAAGCCATTTAATAGATTATCTTGTCAGAGAGGAGTACTTGCAGTTCTTTGTTGAAAAGGTTCTACAGTACAATGTCTCAGATTTCCTATTTACAGAAGAAAAAATAATTTCTCTGAGTAATCACAGTTAGTTTTGATTTTATTAACATGCCGCCTCCCATGAGTAGCTGTGTTAACCATTTCGCTTTTATGTTTCCACTGTGCCCATTTCAAGGTTATCTGGTGTGCATGACTTTGGATTCCCTAAGGCAGCTTCCAAGTCAGTATCTTCCCTATAAACATTAGCCTTTTGTTTTCACCACCATCCAATAACTCAATCCAAATATTTAAAAAAATGTTTTTTTTAATTGTTTTCTGTTTCTATAGTAAGTTGAATGTTTTTTATTGATTTACTCAAGAAACATTTTAAACATTATATCTAGATTTTCTACAGGTGCCTCTAGTACCAAAATAAATTATAACTATGTCCTTGAACTCGGGAACCTGATAGCATCTTAGTCTCTTGTACAACTCCAGGATCAGAATCTTTTTAGTTATATCATAAAACACAAGAGAGAGGAATTTTGTTTGTTTCATACTCATATCAAAAAGCATAAGCTGCTAGATGAAAAGAACTTATTGAATTGTGTCAACTACATGAATATAAATTATTACTTTGTTAGTGTTCCTACTTTGTCTCTAAGTCATACTTACCCTAAACATGCCAAATTATCCACGTGCTTAATTGCACAGGTGAATTTCTAGTCAAGTGCCTATCTTGGCACTGTTTTATGCAATTCGTAGAGATTTATTATTTACTCCATGCACCCTGCAAGGTGAGTGCCTGGACTCTGCCGCATGTCACCGCCACGCTGTGCTGCCACTCCACAGACCACAGGCAGTGGGGCAAACTGCCGGAGACCAAGAACTCCCAATCTGTATTCTAAAGCTTTCCTCAGTGTAAGTTTATTTGTCTCAGGCTTTTGTAGCAGTGACAGGAAGGCTAACACATCAACTCCTTCAGAGCACACAAAGGTCCTACTTTCTTGCTTTCTACAAGAAGACTGCTTTCTTCTCTGTCTTGCCTCCTAATTTCATGGTTTCTACATGCTTTAGTATTTTGTTCAACTTGACATTATTTTCTGGGTTGCAGCTGATGTTTTGCTTCTCTTCCCTGACAATGTAGGAAATTTCTTCTGGATCTCTTGCAAGAATGCTGAACCAAAATCTCCAAGGTAGACCCTCATAGAGCTGCGTAATAGAAGACATAGCCTTCTGAGTTGGAGTTGTTGACCTCTAACTCTACAATGATGCACCTTTATCTCCTTTATAGATCTATTATCTTTTGTTGGATCTAATATCTTTAATTTCACCCTGAAATTCCCATGGGAACAAAAATGAAAAACAGTAAGTCCTCTAGGCAAATTTTCTGTAATTCAGGGTACCATCATGATATGCTTGGCCAATATATTCTACAAGGGGAGATCAAAACACATGGGGAATATTTGAATAAATAATTGTTGTCCTAAGACACATCGCCATTAACCCTGCTCACACAATGCCCTCAGCTTTGAACCCTCTTATTTAATTGTTCTTTCCACATTCTGAAGCAGTTCTAGAAGTCCTGTGTCCTAAGTATCTTCCTGAACCATAGGCACACTCACAGTGAATGCTGCTGCCTAGTGCCATCCAAAGGAAAGACACACTTGAGAGTGTGAGACACACTGCAGAGTGTTGCCATCCACCTTATCCACTAAGTTCAGTTCTATGTGGTTTCTGGCTCATTCTTAGAATTAAAATGATCAGGAAAAGTAAATGTTGTGAATTGATTCATGACATCAAGGCAGTCAGATCACTGATGTTAGTCAGTCATGAAAAGAACTTCCAGACCTGATTCTAAAGTGGGAAGAATGATCGAATAGATGTGTTTCAAGTAAGGAGGAGTATTTAGAGGCAACCTAGTGGCCATGTGTTTTTACTGTAATAATTACTTTTATATGATTAAAGAACATATTTTTCAATCTCACCTCATAATGCTATCTCTGATAGAGAATACTAAATATTTTATGTAACAAGTGAGGGAGGTAAATTAAACCATATGCATCACCAATATTTTTGCACATGTACTAAAACTGCTTTAATTTCCTTACTGAAATATTTTATTAAGTTAAGCTGCTTAATGAAAAATGATGAATTTTAATAGTTCATTCTTTGATTACTTTTCATTATAGATACTGTATAAAATATCTGTGAAATTATTATGGATAGAGATTAAGGTGGAATTACAATAACACTACAGGACATATTTATTTCTTAAAGACATTTTTCATAATTTTAAAATGCTGTATATTTGGAGAAAACCTGCCTGTATTTATAAAATCAAGTCTTTCTTTTATGTAAATATAATTTTGCCTACAGTTTTAAACTAAATGTAATACTTGCTTTTGTCATTATGTAGTATTTAAAATCATTATAGAGTCACTTTATTTTATGTGTTTCTAGGTATGACAATGATTGAGATATAGTGAAACACTTTTACAGAAATGTGTATCTTGTTTCAATAAACACTATTATTTTAAATTTAGAATGTGCATCATCTTTAAACAACATTTAAAAAGGGAAATCGTAATTGTGGTTAGAGTAGTTTTAAGATCCTACATTTTAGTGAATGATAAAGAAGAGTGTTGATGTTGTAAAACACAGTAAGACCTGGGGAGTCTGGTCTAGCCCTTAGAGATGCAATCACTTATGAAAAAAACAAAATTCCTGGGAGAAGTCTGAAACAGCAAAAGATTTTGAAGGATAAAAGAAGTACGATGTTTGAGATGTATTTTTCCCCCAGTGTTTCCAGCTGGATGCTGGTATCAGTATGAAAATGTTGAGGGATGGTCGAACTGATAGATTTCAGTGGGAAATGACTCCACCTTTCATGGAGATTAATGCTTCACTCTTTGGAGCACACTCCTTGTTCCACCAAGGTAGTAACATGAAGAGAAAGATGTCCTTTAGAGCTCAGGTCCATGGACTTTTTGCTCTTCTTGTCCTCAGGAGTAGCTACCTTGCCAATTCATTCAGCAATTGTTCTGTAAGTTGATGATGGAAGTCTTACTATGTCAGGCAGGTGATACTGACAAATACAAATTACATGTGAAGTTTTACAGGTGTAGGGAAAAAATCCTAAAATTCATACAGAGCCAGCAGAGACCCAGAATAACAAAATCAATTGTGGGTAATAAAGAAAAAACAAAACAAAACAAAAAACGGGATACTGCAATCCCCAACTGAAGTTATATTACAAAGCTACTATAATTAAAAGTGCATAGTTTTTGTCACAAAAAAAGGGCATGTGCACTAATGTAACAAAATCAAAGACTAGGTGTGGTGGCAGATGCCTGTAATCACAGCTCTTGGGAAGCTGTAAACAGGCAGATCACTATGAGTACAATCTGGTAGTGAGATCCTGAACACCCTCTAGACTATATATATATATATATATGGAATATATA
Organism: Tympanoctomys barrerae; assembly: GCA_002564285.1. NCBI lineage: Eukaryota > Metazoa > Chordata > Mammalia > Rodentia > Octodontidae > Tympanoctomys > Tympanoctomys barrerae. Next base: position 16,457 of record NDGN011324432.1, read on the forward strand.
TATATGGAATATATATGGAATATATATATGGAATATATGTATATATGGAATATATGTATATATGGAATATATGTATATATGGAATATATATATGGAATATATATATGGAATATATACTATATATATATATATATATATATATATATATATAATCAAGATGCAGCCCTTTTAAATAAATGATGCTGAAAAACCTGGATATCAACATATAGAATTTTGAGACCAAATTAGTTTACAATGTAATAAAATAAAAAAGCTCAAAGATATGTGTTAAAGTAGAGACACCTAATCTGTTCAGAGATACAACCAGATAAAACTGTTGAATATAGGCATGGGCAAGAACTTTCTGAACAGAACCCTGGTGGCACAAAAAATAATACTAAAAGTCAACAAAGGGGGTCATATCAAATTAAGCAGCAAGAGAATAACAAAGGAAACTATCAGCCCCTTTGGAGCCAGCTCAAGCAAAGGCCCAAGGTGTGTAGGGGAGAGCTTCATACTACCCTGCGTCCACTAGACCTTCCCTGACCAAACCCAGGCCCACCAAGAGAGTGAGATCTTCCAACCTGCTCTAAGGACCCCTCTACCCCTGTGAAGCCAGCTCAAGCTCAGGCCCAGAAAACATGTGAGAGAGAATCTGTGCTCCCCTATGCCAGCTGAACCTCCTCAGACCAAGCCCAGGCCCACTATGTAAGTGAGACCTTCTGCCTGGCTCTCTGGACAGCTCCACCCCTCAGAGCTAGCCCAAGCCCAGGCCCAGTGAATGTGTTGGAGAGTTTCAGTGCTCCCCAGTACCCACTGGACTTTCCCAGACCATGCCCAGGCTTCTGTGTGAGTGAGACCTTCTATCACGCTCTTGGGAACCCTCCAACCCTCCAGAATCAGCCAAAGCTCGTCAAATGAGTGAGAACTTCCAGTGCGCTATCAGATCCCCTCCAGACTCAGCTCAAACCCAGGCCCTGCAAGTGTGTGGGACAGCATCCGAACTCCCCTGTGACCTGTAGACCCATCCAGACCCTGCCCAGGCCTGGCAAAAAAGCCTGAGGTGAAACTCTTCTGCTGAAGTCCTTGCGGAGGGAATAGGGGCCTAAACCACCCAACTTATCAGGAGCAGAATATCTAGACAGAGGGGCACAACATGTTAACTTTCAAGGACTTCAGAAGGAAGGAGCTGAGCACAGCAGCCAGACTCAAGTCAGGTACAACTAGATGAACTCAAACTTAGTAGATCTGCACCTGAATTTCAGTAAGTGCTAAAGTTATAACTGCACCAAAGCTCTACACCAAAGGTCAGACCTTTGGTACTGTGCAAAATGACAAAGAGAGGGAGCAAAATGCAATCTGAAGACCCAAGCCAACCCAGAACAAGTTCAGAGGATACTAGCAGAGAAGAAACTGCAAATCACACAGCTGAAATAACCAAATCAATAGTGTCTGAAGAAAGGAAACAACTGCAGAAAGATATAGAGGAATTTAAATCAGAAATAAACTCTGAAATACAAAAAAATAAATCTCCCAATTAATAGCGTCTGAAGTAAAGAATCATATCTGGAAATATAAAGAGGAAATCAGATAAGAAATAATCCCTGTAGTAAAATATTTAATAACTGCTTCTCAAGAAGACATGGAAAAAAACAGAGGAGATTAGAAAAATGATGGATTTCTTGAATGAGCAATATAGGAAAGAAATATGAAGCAGAGTCAAAGAGATTAGAGGAACTTAAAATTTCTATCACAAGCTTGCAAAACCATTTGAGTGACAGTGAAGATAGAGTTTCAGATTTTGATGATGTCGTGGCAGCTAGTGAAAAGGTAAGAAAAGACCTCCTAAAAACAACTAAATGCAGGAAAAAGTAATTCATCACCTGCAAGAGGATGCAAAGATGAACAATGTGATGCTAATAGGCATCGATGAGAAAGAAGGAGTCAATACAAATGATATAAAAAGGATATGGGCAGAA
>NDGN011324434.1:0-12321 GCA_002564285.1 Tympanoctomys barrerae
CCTTCCTTCATTTTGTGTGTTGGGTATTTGTCCCAGCAACGAATAAAAAGTAACTAAGACACAAACAAAAATGCTCTGCACATGAAATTGAATTTTCAGACACTGCTGAAACTATCTAAACAGAGGCCCAGGCCCTGGTGAAGGTGGAGAGCATTGGGGTGCTTCCTACAACAGATGGGAAGTATGGGGGGGCATCAGAGAGTAAGTTCTGAAGAGGAAGGGGAACTCCCTGGAGGTCTGGATAGAGGCTGTGCCACCTCCTGTGCACAGAGAGACCCTTGGAGAGAAGAGTGTTCTTGGAAATGTCTATGCTGCCAAGCAGCAGCGGCCAAGGCTTGCCCTGCACAGGCGCTACGCAGATGCGTGTGGGGTCTGTGCTGAGGGACATGTCGGTTTGGGGCTTGTGAAGCACTCCAGAGGGACTTCCTGAGAGTCAGTGTGGAAGTAGGCTCCAGGCAGAGCTGTAGGCTTAAGAGCTGAACACCAATCATGGCCACCAAGGGAGTAAGGCTCTGAGTCCTCACAGACCAGATCTGCCACAGAGCCACCAGCCCAGCCACAGCAGCGGTGTCTCTAAACCGAGTCTAGGAGCTTTCTGCCCCCTCCATGAGGCTCAGGAGGGATCAGTAAATAGCAGAGGGCAGAACATGCAGGGCTCTCAGGGCAAGCAAGCTCCCCTCACTCCATCCATTTCTGGATGAAGACTACTCTAGTATCTTCTTGAGAAAGTGTCCCCAGGAAGGACAGGGAAGGGCAGGAAGAGCTGGCAAGCATGGAGAAAGCCAAGCAGTGGTGTGGTCCCCAACAGAAAGCTACAGGGAGAACTTAAGCCAATCTCACAGGGCAGCTTGGGTGGGGGTCACATCCACTGGCTCTCGATACCCAAGACAAAGCCTCTGTCACTTCAAGGCTGGGCAAGGTGGGGACCAAGGGAAAAGATAACAATTATCTGGGGAGATGGGGATGTAATGGCAGCAGCATCTTCTAGTAGTGGAGCCTTTGAGCAGCGCATGACATACAGGCAACAAGAACATTCCCAAGTAGAAGAAAATATGCTAGGGGAGAAAAACAAGTATTCCTTTCAAAACCCAGGGCAACAGTTCAAAACAACACCAGCAGCCCCCAGCACTGTTAGGAAGAATTTAATAACTAATGGTTTTGCTCTTGGCTCATCTGTGGAGTGGGGTCTGAGTTTTGCTTAATAGTTCTTCCTAGGATGCCCAACTGGAGCCTGAATACCAAGTGCAGTAACTCTGTTGAAGCCTTAGCTAACCCAGAGCCTAAAGCACAGAGTGGTATGGCTCATTTGTAAGTGAGCCAGGAGATGCTTGTGGGAAAGTAGAGAAGCTAAGACAAAGTAGGTTCATTGACGGGTTATTGCTGAGACCCACTGGAGCTCTCAGAGTGACTCCCAAGGGCCAGGGCCAGTTGGCCACTTCAGGCCAAGGAATCCGGGTCTTTGGCTGCTGCCTTATACTGGTTGGGGTCCCTGTGGGGCACCTGCTGGTGTGCACAGTTTCTGTCCATAAGAATAACTCCCCAGCAGCCACCAAGACACTGCAGGCCCCAAAGCTGAAAAGCATCAGCCTCTGGTCCTGGTCCTGACATCCTTTCCTGTCTCTCGCATCACAGACTTTCCATAATTCCGATGCTTTTTCAGAAGCACAGAGGGTGCACATTATTTTTCAAAAACAAGATTCATTAGAGCTTGCCACCTATCACTTTGGAGTGTACGAAGAGGGAAGCCTTGGATTGGTGCAGTGGAGGGGCTGCAGTAGTGTGTCTTGGCTGATTAAGATCCAAGTTGATCAAAAGATTGCAGGAGAGAAAAATGCTCACCTCCAGGGACCCCTGGTGCTCGCAGACTCATTACCCTGATGCATTTCTTGCCCATCCCCACTTCTCCCCCCACCCCACCCCCGCTCATTAGCACCTGTGGCAAAGCTGCAGTGGAGTGATCAGAACTGTGGGAGTCTTTGTGTTTTTAACTTGATTCAGACTACAATGAAGTTGAAATGAGTAACATAATAGTTTCCCTTTTTTGATTGTGATAAATGCACATAAAGTGCTTCACCATTGTAACCATTTTTAAGTGTAGGTGACATTGTGTCCATTCACACTGTACCGAGAATTAGCCCTACCCCTCTCTAGGACTTCTTAAACAGAGTATAGAACTTTGATTTATCTGTGAAGATTGATTTCTCATTGTGCCCCTGCTCCCCACTTATTTAGAAATGTATTCATTGGCTAGATCTAGTAAAATGTCACTTTTGGGTAACTAAAAATTCTCCCAGATCCACAAACATTCTTAAGAGTTGACTTTGTACAACTGGGATGACTGAGCCATCAGCACTCTGGCCTCAGCAGTCAGCTGTCCTCGTGTCTAACTCCAAATCATAGTTTTCGCTCAGCAGCCCACCAAAGTGGGGATCAGGGGCCACTGTGACTTGTGCTACCTCCTCTGACAGTCACCTTGCAGGAGTGTCTTCTGCTCCTATAAAGGGTAGATGTAGGAGAGGGAGAACACAGGAGAGGGACAAATCCCCTGCACTGGCTCTCTCCTTCCTGTTTTGAATATCTGCTTTGGTCTCCAATCACAGCCAAGTTCTCACCTGGAAAGCGGGTCCATCTAGGTGAAGTAGGCTTTCCTGCCTCATGCTTCTGCAAAATAAAAGAGGCAAGATGGTCTTTCTCAGATCAGAATTTAAGGAAACTAAAAACCTGGTTCATGCTTTACATTACTTGGGTCAAGGCTCTGTCCATGAATCGGCAAACCCATAACGTGAAATTAAAGATGTCAAATATGTTTCTGGTTTCTTTTTATGACAGTTGTTTTTCAGTATCCATGAAAGATTTGTTCCAAGACCAAAATCCATGAATGCTCAAATCTTGACTAAAATGGCATAACATTTGCATGTAGCCTACACAATCCTCCTGGATAGTTTAAACCATTCCCAGATTACATAGAATACCTAATAAATGTCAATGCTATGTAAGTAGTGGTCACACTGTATTGTTTAGGGAACAATGACAAGGGAAAAAGTCTGTGCCTGTTCAGTACAATGGCAACCAGCCTGGGCCTGATGCTCAGTCTACCATCCTCAAGGCTGAAGCTGCAGATATCGACAGAAGTGTTACTCCTGGTAGTAAATTCCCTGTTCTTTCTAATCAAGACCTCTAGCCCCAAGGCACCTGATCGGCCTTGGCTCCAGATGAAAGAGAATTCAGAAAATAGGACTGTTGGATCTGAAGCCTGCTGAGCGCATGGGATGCTCTGGCTTTCACAGTCATCCTCCCAGCACTTCCACAGTATAGATGATGCTTGTTGCATACAGCACGTATCACATGCTCTCCCTAGCAAAGGCTGCGCCTCACTCTGTCATAGCAAGCACTGTGTGTTGTGTGGTCCCCAGCATCTGGGACAACCACCCACTGATGCTTCTTGAGAGCAATGGGCTTCCTGGTTGTTTGCAGACCTGAGCAGGTGCCTTCCACGGGAGAATAAGTAGAACTCACCTCTCAAGGAATGGCATCCCGCCATCTTCCTGCCACAGGAAAGGAGAGTTGGGTTGGTGAGGGAAGCATGCACTGACTCGTGGATAGGCTCAGGGAACTTTCCACCCTGCTAACTCCCAATGCTGCTGTGGGAAAGTTTGGGGGAAAGGTGAAAGGGTATTGATGCTCATATATACCCAGTGCATCTGCTGCCCACCCAGATTCAAATTCTCAACCTAAACAGGCTGTCTCTTTTGCATCAGTTCTTCTTCAACAATAACACTTTAGGGGAATAATATTAGGCACTACGTAGACACAACTCACTTGTCCAATTGCCTATCAGATGCCACATATACATCAATCTTTGGTTTAGCTATTTAATTTTGATGGAAGAAACAAACAGCCAGCCCCAGGAAGTGGGTTCAGGAACTTCCTGTGGCAGTTGGAGGTTTTGTGCAATTGCCCCAGCTGAGGTCCAGCCTGAAGTGGCATCAGATGGGTACAAAGTCTTCCTGTAGACTCAGCCTGCAGGCTGTGAGCTTCACAGCTAATGCAAGGCAGGCATGAGGAGCCCTCCCCCTGTCAGTCAGAGCGGGCTGCCACAGCAAAGCACCACAGACAAGGTGCTTAGATGACAGAAATGGCTGTCTTCACATTCTAGCTACAAGTCCAGAAGTCCAAGATCAAGGCGTTTGGGAGTCGGATCCAGGGGGATACAAGACACTCTTGCAAGAAAAGCAAATTGAAATCCTACTTTAGTGAGAAAAATAATACACCTAGGCTTAGTTAGCCCCTTCCTGGGCTTGAAAGGGCCATCTTTCCCCTAGATCTTTCTGTAGCATCTGTGTCAGCATCTAAATTTCCCATTTTTTGAGGATACCAGGCTCCTCATTTTAAGGCTCTTAGATGTGGCCTCGTTTAACTTAGTCACCTCTGTAAAGACCCTGTCTCTAAATGCTCCTGTGTCCTGAGATACTATAGATGGGCACCTTGACATGAACTTATCTAGAGGGTACTGTTCACCCTGAAGCCCTACCCAAATTCCGGACTCATAACCAGAATAAATGTGCCATTAAACTGAGCCACTGAACTGTCAAGGAGTGTATTATACAACAGAAGATTTTCTGGTGTCAGCCTGGTTCAGATCCTGACTCCACTGTGTCTTCCCAGGAAAGCTACTCTCTCCAGGCAGCTACTTCCTTGTCTGTTAAGATGGAAAGCACCAGCACCCATGACCTGAGACCGTGACCCAAACCACAGACATGATGGATAGCCACGTCTTCACTACAGGGTTGCCACTGACAAGGTATGCTTCTGACACACCCAGATTCAAATTCCGGACCTGAACATGCTGTCTCCTTTGCATCAAGGAAGCTTCCCCTTCCTTCACTGGTTCATTCCTGAGCATCTTCTCTGTACACAGCACTGTTCTATACCGTGAGAACAATCGGCTCAGGCCTTGGACTATTCCTGACCTTGCTGACCTTGGCTCCAGCATGCTCTGTGTTCTTTCTACCTTGGGAGGCCTCTGCAGCTGCTCCATCACTCACAAGGTGCACCTCATCCCTGCTTCTTAACTCAGATCCCTGAAAGATTCACTCTGACTGTTCAGGCTCATCTTTTCAAGTCCAGCCACAAAATAGTTCCAATCAGCTTTATGATTGGTTGCCTAAGATCACGTGGCCATTCCCACCTGACAGACCCACTATAGCTGTCTGAAGGAAGAACTGAGCCAGAGCCCAGGACCCAGCCCCTGGCCCCAGTTGCAGCATGGGTTGCCAGGCTGTCTCTGATAGGTGACTCTGCAGGGGTCTCCAAACAGATTAAAGGACATGCAGAGCTCCCATGGACTCCTGTAGTTACAGGCTTGAGCCCAGATGGCGGGCATGCATGTTGGCACTGCTGTGTGTGGCAGAAACCTCAGGAGAGTTGGCAACCTTGGAGGGACCTCAGTCTGCCGTTGGGGTATACCCAACCCCTCAGCCAGTGACAAATGAGAGAGGATGGACATGTGCCCCAGCTTCCATGTGCCTTGGGGGACGTTAAGATGTGCTCTTCTCAGAACCCTGCATCCCTGACAGGACTGAGCCCCAGCTGGCCACACCTACAACTTACACACATATTGTGAACATGTTGCTTCCTCCATACCTGTCTCCAAATTCTGCACTGGTATTTTCTGTAACCACCTTGCAAACTCAATCTACTTTCACTCAGATCCTTGTCAAGTGCCTGCTTTGAAGAACCACAGACCAAGACATTCCTGCAAGAAACACAAATTGAAAGCCCACCTTAGTGAGAAAAATAAGAAACCAAGACAAGGATGGTTGCTAGATGCCTTAGTCCATTTTCTGGTAATATAAGAGAATACCTGATGCTACATGCTTTATAAAGCAAAGAAGTTTATTTAACTCCTGGCTTGGAAGTCTGAGAACGTGCTATCAGCTTACAGCAGGGCTCCCTTCACTATACCACAACATGGTGAAGGAGGGGAAAAGGATCAGCCTCCGAGCAAAAGAAAGGAAGCACATGGTAAGTGCAGCCTCCTTTCTGGAGAATTAGCCAGGGTCCCAAGAGAACAGCATTCATCCCTGCAAGGAAGGGCCAGCCAGATAGTTCAGTGGACTAAAGCTCCTGCTTAGGCAGGCACAAGGACTGGGGTTCCATTCCCAATGTGCTGGCCCAGCCCCACCCCCAGGGCACGCTGAGATGGCAATTGGGACTGGGCGTGGTTGCTTGAGCCTATAATCCCAGAGCCTGGGAGGCTGAAAACAGGCGGATCACCACAAGTCCAATCTGTGTAGTGAGACTCTGTAGACCCTGTACTAAATACATAAAAGAATAAAATTAAATTTTAAAAAAATCCCTACAAGGGGCAGCATGGCTTCCCCACTGACCCAACCACCTTCCTTGGACTCTGCCTCTTGGTGAATCCTTGGGGGCTGCCCACAGACCACAGCACCTGAAGGAGACACAAACACAGCCCTCTGTGTGGCACCCACTGATGCCATCGGACACAAACGTGCCCGGCTCAAGCTGCAGACAAATGCAGGCTGCAGATGGCGGGGTGAAGCTACTGCGGGAGGGGCCACTTCCTCCATCATCTGTGCGCCTGGATGACCAGTCTTGAAATGGTTCGCTCTTCCATTTTAATCTCCCTCATTATTGAATAATTAATAATGATTTATATGACATTGACTTCTTTCCACAGAAATCTTGACTGACTCTTTGACAAGAGATTAATAAAGAGTGGGACTTCGGATGTCAAGTTTTTGCGAGCAAGTGTCCAAGGCCGTCTGTAGATGGGAATTCTTGGCGGCTTTCGCAGTGCTCTCCAGAGACTGAAAAGCAATTGTTTAGCTGGGTAGAGAGAGCTGCGCTGAATTAAATTGACCTGCATGATACAGAAAGTAGCACTGAGCGCATTTAACGAAAGGGGTTCTTTGAAAGAAATCTATTTTATTGTAGCTGAGTGCTGAAATTATTTTAAGGGAGTGATTATCAGCCTAATTATTTAAAATACATGAATGATGTCAGCATCTAAAAATAACAGACCGGGAAAATAACATGCTTGATTTGAAATTAAAAAAAAAACAAAAAACAAATGCATCTTTATTTCTTTCTGTTTTTTTCTTTTCTTTACAGAAATGTGAATTTGACAGCATACAAAAGCTGGATTTTGTGCCTACATCCTGAAAAGAAAGAAAAGACTTCCATTTTGACTAGAACATTGGCAGCCTTCCTTCATCCGGCTACACGTATACCTTGTTGTCAAGATATTATTGCTCTGAAAGGAAAGCTGGGGAGATTCATTGAGTTTGGTGGCATTTTAAGCTTGTCTTGTCTTTAATTTCAAATAATTTTATTGGAATCCCTAAGAGATGAAAGTGGACACAGTAGGAAAAAGTAGTTATTGGGATGAGAGGCGCTAGGGATGCTGGAAGCTTTCCCTGCAGGCTTCTGGAGGGAACGATCAGCTCCAGCGCAGAGTCGGCGGCCCCTCACCGGTCAGGCAGGGAATGAGCTGGAATGTACTAGAAGCCACCTCCAGCCTGAACATCCTGATTCATGGGACAGCTCAGCCCCAGGCCCAGCAGAGCCAAGACTTCCAGTGGACAGGTCACTGTCTGCTATTGCCGAAGTCAGTGTTCACTGAGAAAGCAGTAGGTTTTTTTCCCTCCTCTTCAAAAGCACCTTTATGTACTAACTCGCTCCCCCCTACGGTGCATGTAAATTATTCATCAGTGATGCAGCCTCTGTGGGTGACTTTGATCCTTCCTTTCCCCTGGATGTCCAAGAGCGATCAGGTGGGTGAGTCACAGAGTGCCTTTGATTTCCTTCTCGCAAATGACATTTGTGGTGGCAGATCCGAGCTGCAGACGTGTGGGGCGGGGGAAGGGAGCAGAGTTGGGGAGGCCCAAGGTGTCCATGTCCTCTTTCAAACCATCCTCCAGACAAAATGGGGTGGAGGCGAAATGGGTTCACTCTTCCCTGAACAAGTGGCTGCATATAGATTGACAGGCATGCGGGACTCTGGCCCCTTGACCAGGATGACACGTGGTGACCAAAGGCCAAAATCATGCCCAGGGCTTGCTTCTAAGGACATTAATCAAGGTCTCATGCTATGGTGTTATAGAATAACTGAGTTACATAGGAGGAAAAATCAATAAATGAATCACCCCCAAATTGCTTTCTCTTTCTCCCCAGGTGGAAATGAGCTTTCTCCTTCCTGATAAAGCAGGAAGAAAGGCAAGGCACAGGGCAATCGGAAAGCCAGAGAGGCCTGTGTAGCTTGTGGCTGACAAACTCTGTCCCGCAGTTTGTTGCAAAGCTATTAGTGCCTGCCGACTGCACCCGGCATTGAATCTTCAGAGTGCTCGTGGCTTCAAGACCAAGGACAGTAAACTCCCATTCATAATAGCAGTGTAAACCACTTTGCATGAAGTATGAATAATAACCTTTTTTAAAAGAATGCATCAGGGCCGAGGAGATAGCTCAGTAGAATAAGCACTTGTCTAGCAAGTACAAGGTCCTGAGTTCAATCCCCAGTACCATAAAAAAAAAAAAAAAGCATCAAAATAATTATACTTTGCGTGGCCTCTCTTTCTACTGCAACACATGAGGAAGTCCATTGGCCTCTCTTCTGGGAGTGCTGTCCTGGGAGACACACACACTGAGCAGTGAGTGTGAGGGTCCCCATGCTGTTCCAGCTGTCTGTGGGAGCCGCCAATACCTTTGGGTTGGGATTTGCTTGGAAACCCACACTGAGGATTATGTCCCCCGTGAAGCTCCTCTTTCAATACTGTCACCCTCCCCTCCTATCCCTCCACCAATTTCTTGTTCCTTTATTTACTGAAGGCAATGTCCTCGGAAACACCAATCCTTAAGGGGGTGGAGGAGTAGCTGGGGTGCCTGCTGCAACATTTTGTGATAAATTCTGTTCAAAAGCATTTGAAATCCATTCTCAGAGTTTTACAGTGAAGCCCATTATTGTTTCCTGACGACACATTAAAAATTCAACAGCTTTGTCCTCAGTGTGGCCAGTTGGGACAAGGGTTACCTGGTCAGCTTAGATTAAAATTGATAGCATGTCAGAGAAATTTTTATGCCCATATCTTGTACCTTGAGCAACTACTTTAAAGATAACAACATGTAATATATTAACTATTGTTATTCTATTATTTCGTGATGAAATTTTGTCTTACCTCTTTTCCATACAATAAAATAAAATTGATATGAGTGTCTTGGAGTTCATTTCATCAAATGCTTCTATCTAATGAGATATTGTGAGGAGGGCTCTTTTTTATACCTTGAATGGTCTGATAGACAAACCCACTCATCTCCTCATCTCTGTAAAGCAGGGGAATCGCTTTAATTTGGTAAAGTGGGAACAGATTATGGGAATCTTTTTGTGTTTTCTAATCATGTGTCAGCAATAAATAGCTTTCATTTTCAGAAGGCCAAAATCGCTGGGCTGAAAACACCCCCCATGCACACTCATTCATATGTTATCATGCACACACACACACACACACACACACTTGCACTCACACTCATACCTTCAGCTTCTTCCTTGATGTTTCCCAGTGAGAGAGAAAGGAGAAGCACCTCTGGAAGTGTGAAGGGAGTAAGAACACGTGAGAGTCCATGGTGCGCTGGTGGCCATTGTCACTCCTTTCTCCTCCTGGCTAGTGTGGCTCCCTACAGTAGCAGGGTTTCATCCTTTTCCCTTTCTTCTCCTCCTCCAATGCACACTCAAGTCGCAACACCTGCAATCCCAAGCCTGTGACTGCTCAGTAAACACCTGCTTCCAAGTCGTGGGCAGATGGCACCCAGGTGGAAGCTGAGCCTACAGCCCCTGCCCACCATCCCTCTGGGACCTGAGCACCTGACACTAAGGGCAGGATCTGCAGTACGTTTCTACAAATTCTGACTCATGCGGATGAACAATGAGGACCTTGGTTCCTAAAAAGCTAAATACTTGCTTGGGATGTTGAATTGAGAAGTGCAGGGGTAGTTCTGGAAAACATAAATTCCTGGATCCATATTTTCCATCAGCACCGGCCAGGCCTTATTCCAGGGTACAAACAGGATGCCAGGCCAGCATGCAGTGTGACCACACTGAGTGTCCCTCCTGTGCATCTTGTAGGTGTGTGAGTGAGAGTGGCTGCTGTGTATTGGTGACACCGATGCTGGATAGTCTCCTGGATCCCTGATCTCCAGCATCCCTGGAAGCTCCAGGCCTCTCAGACCAGGCCGCAAACCTTCAGATCTCTGCATAGCCCTGCTGGCTTCCCTCTGTCCACAACATCTAATTAAGCCAGTCTGCCTAATTACTGGGTACGCTATCAAATATTTCTCCAGATGGCTCCAATGCAGCCCATAGGTGCTGGTCAGGGCCTGTGAGGCTCTGATCAGGGATGTGACCCTGAGCACCATGCCCCACGCCCCACGTCCCTCACCCGTGCATGTATCCAGATCCTAGGCAATGTGCCTCACTCATTTGCTCAGCGCCTGTCCAAAGCAGAGAGCATAATTACCAAAGTTAAGAAAACATCTCTGTAATTAGCCAGGCAACTCTAAGCACAAGAAATGGAAATTAGTCACAGCATCATAAATTAGTTTGTGCATATATTATGTTCAAGGATGCCCCTTGGGACTCTGTGTTTGCCGTCTGTGGTGACAGCCCCCCTGTATCTCAATAAAGCATGCCTTCCCAGTTGAGTATGTTGCAGGGAAGGGAGTTTCGCTTGAATTACAATTTTTAAAAAATTCTTTTGTGGATGGCAACCAGAATAAAGTCGCATATGCAGGCTGGCGAAAAGAGAGACAAAAACATAGTGATTTTCCTGTTGGTTTTATTTTCCCTGGTGGACATCTATTAACCTAGGGTGATCAGGGTGTCTCCAAGCAGAGGGCTCATCAAAGGTATTGTTTCATTCATTAGAAGCGGTAGTTATAAACTCTTTAAATAACCCTGATTTTCAACTATTTTCAAAGTCCCTCCTCTTGCCAGCAAAAGCCAGGAAATTGGACTCAGGCACACACAACACAACATTTGCATCAAAATGATACAGCGGGCCACAGCAAGCCACAATCACATCACTCAGAAGGAAGGAATAGAATACAAATTAAAGGAAGAATGTAAATTTTTTGCCATTAAGCTTCAATGACCGTTTGAAATGGTGCAAGGCACAAAGGTTCTTGATGAGCGTCATCTAGTTTGATTATTCATACTTGTGTTTCTGCTTGAATTAAAGCAGGAGTGCTGCAGCCTGTTAAGGGAAAATATTTGAATTGATAGTGAACTCTCACCTTGCCGTGCATCCATTTACTTTTCAAATGAATACTAGATAAGTTAGTGCATTTTCTAATCGGCCTGTTTTCCAGTGAGTGCTGTCATTACATACCAATTTCTTTTAGAAGTGCTTGCTAAGAAACATTAACTACTTACAAATAAGGAGCTGTCTGTCACAGGCAGCTGTCTCAAGTGCGCCAGCTTACGCTGCTGGGATGATGGAGGGCTGTACAGGCCACATTTAGAAGCTGGCCTTGGCTCCAGCCCTCCTGGACTTCCCAGGGATTCCTTACATGTTGGCAGGGCTTTGGCCGTGTGCCACCTTCCCAGAACCAGGCAGAGTCCTGCTCTGGTTACAGCCCAAGCCAGCTTACCAGTGGGTACCTGTCACCACATGCTGGTGACCTGGGTCCACCCTGTTCTATCTGCTTGGGCTGAACAGGCAGAATGGATTCTTCCCTGGATTTGGGATTCTAAGCTGGCTGAGGAAAACATCAGGTTATTCTTCTTCATCTTTGACAGAATCGTACAGATGCCATAGTTGGTAGTTGAGTTGACTCAACATAATAAAAATACAAAGCAGATTTTGAGGCTGTGGTGTGGGAGAAAGGATAAGAGAGCTCATTTTTAAGTGCATGCTCAAGTTTTAGATAAGCAGAAATTCCCAGAATGAAGAAGGCACCAGAACTTAGCTATACCGAGAAGAGACTTGAAAGACAAGAATTTGTGCTAAATGTGGCAGGGGAGGGATCCTTACCACATGAGGCTTGAAGAGCTTCTTTAGCTTGCTTCTCTGTTGAGCGTGACTGGCCAGACATTTGTTAGAATACATCAGTTATTACTTTTCTATTTCAGGGCTGGGAGTTGAACCCACAGTCTCATGCATGGTAGGCAAGCGTTCTGCCACTGAGCTATACCCTCAGCTCAATTATTTATTGCTCAAAAGAAGAATTTTAGAGGCTGGTGATATGGCTCAGTGGTCTAAAGGACCTACTTAGAACAAGCTTAGCAAAGCACAGGGACCGCGGTTC
>NDGN011324454.1:346-11262 GCA_002564285.1 Tympanoctomys barrerae
GATGGGCTTGGGTTCTGAGGTTGCATTTTGTTCCTTTTCGTCATTTTGTGTATTACTGTCTTCTGACCTTTGCTGTAGATCTTTGTTGTAGTTATAACCTTAGCATGTACTGAAGTTCAGGTGCGGATCAGGCTTGTGCTAGGACTGAGTCTGGGCGATCCCGGAATGCGGCAGATGTTCCTACTCGGAGAGCGGGGTGGGGGAGGTGCTGCGGAGTGGCGGGAGATGGAAGAGCGTCTCACCCACACTGCTCCTGGGCTGGGTCCAGTAGTAGGTCCCGCCGGGGCAGGTTAGCGGGAAGCTCTCCCACTCACTCACCGTGCCTGGGCTAGGACTGGGACTCTATTTCATTATCTAAGGCAATTATTATTGTGGTCAGAAGTCTTGTTGTCATTCTTTGGTGTATGGCATATAGTTTCTCTTAGTCTTCATGTTCTTCATTTTTAGTATGTGTTCTTCATTTGGTAACTGAGATATAATTGAAATCTGAGAACTCATCAGCTATTATTTTCCTCCAATTTCCTCATCTGGCATTCTTTGCAGATATTCACTGGAATGCCCTGACTTATCCTTCTAGCATCCACAATTCTGTTAAGATTCATATCTAGAAGTCCCCTAAAAGCCTCATGCACCCATAGGTAGGGCTTTGAGGAGGTGACTTGATCATGGGGGTGTGATACTCATCAGGACAGTAGTCCAGTAATGAGTTTGTAGCTAAATGTAATGATGGCAATGAAACCTGTTCAGAGGAGGTGGTCACTGGGTCATAGCCTGGGAGGTTTTTCTCCCTATTCCTTTCACTGTTGTCTGTCTGTTTCCTGACTACTATGACCTGAGCAACTCTCTTCTCTCATGCCCCTTTGTCATGTTGTCCTTGAAATCCAAATGACTGTGGACTGAATCTCCACAAACTGTGAGTCAAAATAAATCTCTCCTTCCTTCAGGTGTGAGTATGGGGTGTTTTCTCCCAGCAGTGAGGAAAGTGACTAAGATAAAGTTTATGGGTTGAGTACCACTTACCAGTTTATGTTTTTATGAAGTTTTTACCTGTGTTCATCTTACTGTTGAGCCAAGTGTATATTTTAGGATTGGTTCTTTTTATAATTTTTTTCCTTCTTTGTTACAATAGAGGTTCTGTTACAACTTTGCAAGAGGTACAGTCAAGATAATTTTTAACTGACAGCACTGAAGTAAATTTTGTATTTCTTATGTATTAAAGAAGTATTACTTTTCATTATTAATGGATATTGCACCAAAAAATAGAATTTTTAATTGTATAATGCATCCACATTTGATATTTATTAATTTCTTATATTTTATGACTAAATTTTTATTGAATTTTAAAAAAGATAAAAATATTTTGACAGTAAATCATAGGTATAAAATGATATCTTTAAAATTATTTGGTCAAAGAATGCTACATTTTAAAAACTTGTACTTGTATTTATGAATCAAAATAATTCAGGCTATTTATTAAAGTAGAAGAAATAAACAAATTTTATTTTGTATCAGTGACTTATAACAATAATACAAAATTTTCTAGATATTTGAAAGTCTAACATTCTCTTTTGATAAGTTAATTTGAATAGGAGAATTGAACATAGAAAGAAAATAGCGGTTTTATAACTATTAATTTATTATTTAAAGTCATACATGTTACTTGTTTTATCTATTTCTTAGTTTAGTTATGCTAATTCATTTTATTAAAGTGATTAAATAAGCTTTTAAAAATAATATCAAGTCATAGAGAATAAAATAAGAACTTTCTAACTGAGAGCTTACCCATTAATTTATAGAGGATAGTATATAGCCCTATTTTTCTTTAATAGTGTGTAATAACTATAGGAACTAAATTTCAGAGGAAGTAAATGACTTTTCTGTCTTGACTACTCTTTGAAATCTTAAGATATCTCTTTGAAGCATTTTAAACTCCGTCCATGAAGTTTAACACAAATATTATACACCAAACAGGAAGTGGAAAATAAAAAGATAAGATTTAATTTTCCTGGTTACTCTTCAAATTATCTACTGCCCAAACTAAACTTTGAGAAGTAAAGATTGGTGCTTTAAAATGAAAAAAGCATAAAACGAAACTACCATTTCATTCCTTCCTGTATCCACAGAAACTTTCCAGTAATTCCGGCGGTGTCCACTTCAATCTCCTCATCCTTTCACTTCAAGTTGTGTTACTCTATATAAGCATGATTGGCTCGTGTGCTGCCCTGCTGTGGAAAATTTGAAAAGATTTTTAAAAATTTGTCGTATTTGCTGTGAAGAAATCAAGATAAGACTAAAACAGAATTAAAAGGAGCTTAGGCAACATTTTATCTCATGCTATTTTGGGAGAAAAAAATGTCTAAATATATATAGTAACCTTGTGTCTTGGTAGGAAGTCTGTGAACATTATCAAATCAATCTAAATTGAGTTAGTATATACGTGGTGAGCAGAAACTGGTGGAAATTAGTTTATCTTCCCCAGACTCTTTCTGTTTTCTTTGTACAAAGTAAGATAAACTTGTTTTTAGACCTAATTAGATTTCTTTATTGCTTTTTCCCCCTTTCCCTAAAAAGGCAAAGACTGTCCCTATTTTGTTCAATTCACACCAAGTATCAGAACAGGAAACAATTAAAAATCTTTAGGTGCATATACGACATCCATGCCTGTTATAGAAAGATATGTTGAATACAAAACCCCGAAGGTTTCCAGGTCAAGAATATGAATGATTTTTCCTTGTGCACTTTGGTTGCATTGACTATAAACCAGAAGTTGAAGCTATAGTGATAATTCTTTTAATATACATGCCCAGGAACCACCTGGCCAGCAGACATTTCTCTGTAATTTAGCAGAGTCTGTAGAAAATGCATTTCTGTCTCATTAGACAAACAGTAAGACTGTTGCATTGCTAATAGTTATAAACTTTGTTTTAATTTTACATCATTTCTTTTACTGCAGGTTTTATTTGCCTTTGGTGAATATATGATCCACGGAGTTTCTTATTTATACACAGATTAGATTGAGAATATCTGTATCAAAAATACTTGATTTAGCACTTTCTGCAATAATTTTACTAATTATAAATTGATTGAACAAAAATATGCATTATGAGAAAAGATTTTTGAGTTCCATTCCTTTGAACTCTTAAAAGTTGCAAATTTGTGAGCTAATTAGCTAATTCTATCTGGTGGATTTGGAAACAGAATATATAATAGTTTGTGTTGAGAATGATCCTATGCCATCAGGTGCCTGTACCCAAAAGATGCATAGCAACTTACCTTATTTTTTTAAATGGTGTTCATTTACTTGTCCTGGCCACTGAATCATTCTTGGTGAAAATACTGCTATTGGGTAGGCTTTTAGTAATCTTGGCTTTGTGGTGTATCAGAGATGTACATTGCAACTTCACAGCAGCTGTTATCTATCAAAATGTTCTTGTTCATTATACGTCACAAAATCTGTAAGCATTCATGCCATGGCTTTTTTTTTCTTAAAGCTCTAAATGGCAGTACCAAAAGACATAGGCTGCCCTTCTTTTTCAAACATATGCGCATGCACGCGTGAGCGTGTGCACACACACACACAAAAGAAGCTGTTTTTCCAATTCTTAAAAATAATCTTCCAAGATTCCATATTTTCTTAGGTCACTCAAACAATGTTACTCAAAATCAAAATATTGGGCTGGGGAGATGGCTCAGTAGAATAAGTGCTTCCCTGGCAAGTGCAAAGGCCCAAGTTCAATCCCCAGTTCCGCAAAAAAAAAAAAAAAAAAAAAAAAAAATCAAAATATGATTAAAGGACATACTGATACTATAAATTGTATTTTTGGTGTATTATTACAGAATAATTGTGATTTATAGTGTTCCTGACTGCTTATATAATTGCTAACTGTTCTGTAGATCAATGACTGTTTCTACCTTTGTTCTAGTACTCCAAGACAAAAATTGTAATGAGTAGAATTTCATAAATCAAACTCATCGTGCCTTTAAAACTATAGATCAAAATTTAGTGGTGATTTGCATTCTCATACTTAGAAAATAACTAATATTCGTCTAATATAAAATATTTCTAAAATCCTCATGACAGAAATGAACAACCACTTGAACTTATTAAAGCTATTAAGTTATGTAAGATTTTATTAAAAGAAAAACACTCATATAATTACAATGACAACAATAATTAAATTTGCAAAATATCTTGTGGTTTTGAGAGCATTTATTTTCTTTTAAAACTTCAGTTTTTAGAAAAGCTTCAATTTTATCTAACCTTATGACATTGAATGGCTCTGTTTATAACATCCTTATAAAGCTCTGATAAAAGTGGAATAAAGAGTTAAAAATATTACTATCAAATTGTAGAGCTAGCTTGCTCTTTGCAATTCTAACACCCCTCTATAGGGCCAGTTTAAAGCAGTCTGGTTAACTATAATCTCAGCTTTATAAGATTCATACAACTAACAAAATAACTGAAGTCAGTCAAAATATTGAAACAGAATTTAGTATACTGAGATTTCCCCCACATAATTTCATCTATTTAATCTTTGACACAGAAGCCAGAAGCATATATTGGAGAAAAGATAGACTATTCAACAAGTGGTAAAGGTAAAACTGGTCATCTGTTTGTAGAATAATAAAAGTGGACTCTTATCTTCCAGAGTATACAAAACTAAACTAAAAATGGATCAAATAGAAACTCAGTCACAATAAATAGCAGCAAGAATCAACAGATGGATTCATATCGGACAAAAAAGCTTCTATACAGCAAAAGAATCAATCAGTAAAGATATAACCTACAGAATTTTGCCAACTACTACTCACACAGAGAACTAATATGTAGGGTATACATAGAACTCAAAATAATATAAAGCCAAGTAAAATGAAGGGTTCCAAAGAATGAGGTGGGGAACTGAAAGAGGGGGGAAGGGATAAAAGGGTATGAATTTTAAAACAGAAAAGGAACAAACTGTTACATACATGTAACCACTCCCTAAGATGATTATTGTAAACTGCATGAATTGCAAACATATACTAATTAAATATAAACATTTTTAAAACTCCTGATCACATTTAGTTTGATGTTTGCTCGCATGCCCCTAGAGAAAGCTGATGTACTTTCACTCACCATGTTGTCACTCTGAGTCATTTCTCTTATTTAAAGAGACCCAAAATAAGGAGCCATCTCACCACCCCCTAAGTAGGTTCTTAATGAAACACTAAATGATTTCCAATTAAGTGGAAGCCAGTCGAGAAATCTCTTATTACAGAGGTGGGAAACAGCACTAAGAGATTATAACAATGCAGAAGTTTGGATTGAATATATATTTGAGAATTCTTTAGCTATAGAAAAGACAAACATTAAAGGGCTGAGAAGATAGCTCAGTAGAATAAGTGCTTGCCTGGCAAGCACAAGGGCCTGAGTTCAATCCCCGGTTCCAAGAAAGAAAAAAAAAAAGATCAATTGTTTGAACAGAGATTGTTACACTAGTTGAGTATTCCTAACTTGAAAATACAAAATTTGAAGTGCTCCTACATCTGTAAGTTTTTGAATACCAACATGATGCTACTACATGTTTAAAGTTTCACTGCGTGAATATTAATTTATTCAACACATAATTTAAAAATATTGTGTAAAATTATCCTGAGGCCATGTGTATTAGGCATAAATGCATTTAGACATCGGTCTCATCCTCAACATATCATTATGTACAAGCAAATAGGTTCTAAATGAATGAATCTGACGCTGGAATGATAAAAGGGGGATGATGATGGTGGTGGAAGAAGGGAACTGTAATGTGTTGTGCACATATCCAATCCCCTACAGTGAATGGAATCATCACGTGGTGTAGACATACACTAATAGAAGTTTAAAGAATCAGAAACACTTTCCAAAGGCATTTTGGATAAGGGATATGCAATTTATAATTAACCTGCCTGGCTTGTTTTTTCCCATTTAAATAATAGATGACCACAGGACTTGTAGTGTTGAGGATGGGCAAATATACAAAGCAATGAGACACATAGTAACTTCAGTGTCTCTTTTATAAAAAGTGTCTATTTGTGTTTGTCATAAATTAAACTCACCAAATTATTAAAATTCTAGCCACTGATCCTTAACTTAATAATTAGGAATGACTTCATTGTAATTTTAATACCAGGAAATCCATTTTTATATGTATCACATACATGACTTTCTGAAAAGGCAATTTATGCAATTAAGAGTGAAGTGTAGTTTATTTATGAAAAGGTGCTTTTCCATGGTTAAATGTTTAACCTGAACTAATTAGGAGTCATGAGGATTTACGTTAACAAGTTATGGCATTAAAAGCTCTGATTGGATATTCATAATTTAGCTCGGCTGTTTTTATTAGATGTGACCAAGCAATTTACTATTTTAGTTTCACTCAGCAGCTACTACTGCATCCTTCTTTTTTAAAATTAATTATGTAGGGTTTGGGCAGTTTTCAGGTGAGAGTATTCCTTTTCTAAAGATTAACCAATTATCTGCTTTATTTAAAAATTTTCCTCTCTCCACTGTCCAAATGAGCAATATTTGATCTATTATGCCTGTATCTGCGTGTGTGAGAAGGCGGAGTAGAAAGAGCCACAGAGCCTCCTCAGCAGCTTTAGAATGACTAATCCACACCCCTAGCAGAGCCTGCGAGCTCTAATCCCTCCCCAGAGTCATACTCTTCCTACCATTGTTCTTCATGTCATTTCAACATGAATTTTGGAGGTGATACAAACATTTGAGTGAAGAACAATTGTGAGAACAACTTTTTAAAATTAGTAATATATTTTTCTAACTATAAATAAATCGCCCTATGCTAAGTAAATCACAATTCATGTTTCAAAACAAAATTGTTTAATAAAATCATGCTTACATGAAATTAATATACTTATGTGATTCTTACTGAATCCGAAGATCACAGGCAGGTGCCTGAGTTTAGATTTGAGGATTTGAAGAGGTTTTTTTATAATCATTCTTTACTGTTTATGTACATATTTAGTTCATATATTTTCTATGAAAGCAACATATGCAAATGCTTAAAACTCAGATTTTCTGAGTTAATAAGTCAGCCCTTCTGACTCCTCTTTAGACCTCATTGCAGAGGTAACCAGCTTCCAACTGCTGTTTCCACGTGTTTTTGTGTGCCTAACGTACAACTTTAAATTAAATCTTATATGTATTCCTCTCTCTTGACTTCATATATCTTCTCTCCACTACTGCTGTAGAAGACAAAGAACGTCATAACTCACATTAGCTCTTACCTCCATTTCACCTCCTGTACTTCTTGACTGCTTGATACAATTATCTCATCTAAAAGTTGTCTTTTAGCTTTGAATAATATAGCTAAACATGTATTTCCTGATTTAATCTCTCCTCAGCTAATATTTCTTGCTTCTTATGAGAAAAGGGAGATATGTTTTATATTAATTTTTCCTGATGATTTACTGTACATCAGTCCCTCATTTTTATCAAAAATGTTTATCCTTTTGACTGTTGCTGGATCTATGAGTCATACCACTGTGAACATTCTTGCAATTGTTTTGGAGTACATGTTTTATTGAATCTGTGTACTTCTCAGTTAAAGTTTATATGCACAGCAACAGTTTTTCAATGACTGTGCAAAGCACCCAGCAAGATGAGAGACAAATACTGTGTCCTTATCAGTATTTCATGTTGTCTTTTCATTCTTAGCCATTCTGATCAGAATATAGTTGAGCCAACTTAAGTTTTACTTTATGTTTGATACTAATTTGTTTGGGCACTTTTCATATGTTTCTTAGCCATGTATGAGTCATTTTAATTAAAGTACTTATCTTAGTTTCTTTCCAGTACTTCCTTTGTATTACTTTCCTTTGTATTTCTCTTCTTTCATTGAAGTTTTACTTTGTCTTTATGTTTTCTATAAGAACCCTTTCATCAGAAACTTGCAGTACAGCTATCTGTGCCTTCTTTCATTCTGCATGTGGTACTTTCTGATGAATAGCTCAATATATCAATCTTTCCTTTTATGGATAATGCATTTCTATCTTGTTTAATGCCTTCCCACCCTCAAACCATGAAACTATTCATTATTACTTTGGAGAAGTATTATCTTCATTATTCATTTTAAAATCTGTAATCCACTTGAAATTTTTTTCCTGTGGTATAAATTAGAGGTTCATTGTCATTTTGCATATATCTTAACACAGTTTACCTAGCACCATTTTTTAAAAGGAAAGATAATTTTCCTTATACCTGTCCAATCACAAAGCTTTTATCCCCTTTCACAGTTTATAACGCTGGCTCAAAACTGTAATACAACATTAAATACCGGTGGTAAGAACAGATAGTCATACCATCCTCTCAATCTTTCTAGAACACAGTTAATTCTTTGCCTTTAAAAATAATGTTAGAGCTACATGTTTTCATAGACTGATTTCTTTTGTTAGATTCCTTCTGATGTTAATTTTGTCAAATGATTTTTCCTGTATTCACTTATTTTGTTCTGTTAAGATGATAAAGTACTTGTTGGATTTCTAAAATATTTTTAATCAAGCACACATTCCAGGTGTAATTCCATTGGATTAAGATCTATTATCTCTCAGATCTTCAAAGGATGCATAACCTAAGTAGCATAAATACAGTTCCAAAGGAAAAGAGAGGTACTCTGTAACTTATCCTGATGGTCATCGCTCCTTAAAACAAACTAAATAAGAATGGTAAAAAAAAAAAGTAAATTACAGGCTTATGTAACTTATAAAACTCACTAGCCTGATAGGAAGAAGCAAATGGTGGCTTTAACCCCACAAATATTTTTCCACCACCATTTTTGATCCTTAGCACTGTGCACTTGCTGCCTATCTTGGCCCTTCTCTTACCCATCTTCCATTTCTTTCTGTCTCATGCATCTCACTTCTCTGTTCTATTCTTTTTTGTGGTACTAGGGATTGAACTCAGGTATTTGTACATGCTAGGAAAGCAATCTATGCTAGCTACACCCCAGCCCTTATTCTTTCTTAAAGAACTAATTTTTGACATTGCTGCTCTCCACTGTGGTTTCATTTTTCAGTTCGTTGGGTTTTTTTCAAACATTTGTCTCTTTTTCCATTCTTTTGGGTTCTTTAGCTTTTCATCTTCTTAACTATTTAAAAATTATTTTTGTTCATATTATGTTTTGTTATTATTTTTTAATTGGTAATACAGAAAGATTTTAATGCCCAAGTAACCAAAAATAAGGCTGAAGTTTTTCTAAACATGTGTAACTGTGAGGAATGCTGACCAAACAGGATCTTTCCATACTCTGGCACAAACAATACCGTCCTGCTGGTCCCTTTTCATCTACCCTTTACCTTTGTTTTTTTATTATTATTAATTTTATTGAGAAAGAAATAGAAATGAGATAGCTTCAAAACAAGTTAGTAGGACAGTTACAATAACTAATACATTGCATATTGTTGTCTTTGTAGTAGTTATTTAGAGTACAAGATGCAGACATGATGTCTTTCTAAACACTTTTAGTATAAATCTTTCTTCTCATGAAACTAAGAGAAAGTAGCTGTATATCTATCCTACTTTGTATATACTACAAAATGGACCTTCATTTATATCCCCCTTTTTGTTTAGTTTTGTCCGAGATGGGTGTTCCATTGCCATTCAAATATTGTAGGTGCATGAATTCAGCAAAATAATCCAATGTAGCCCAATAGTCTATAATAGTGGTGGGTTATCCACAGAACTGGCAATGTCAAATGTTGTTCACTTGAGCCATTTACAGCTCAACCTATTAATATATGGCTTTACTTTTTATACCTCCTTTTTATGCTTTTCTGCTAGATGGTTAAGACCAAGATAAAGTAAGACATATATAACAAAAAATGTAACTTTTATATCTGACAAGTTCAGTCAGATCCCCTCAGAATTTACTCTGAAACCATGGACAGCAGTTTGTAGATCTTTTGTCAGTGTCAGCCATGTGGATCAGTCATGGCCATTGCTTGACCAGTTTGCTCTCTGTGAAAGCCTGAGAGAATATTTTCTCTCTAGGTGACTCTCCTTAGGCACATTCCACATCATCGATCACTTTCCTCTATGACCCCATAATCTCCTTGAACAGAAAATTTGGGGCACCATTGATTTACAGGATGTTACAGTACAGGTATTTTTGTTGTTATTACAATTCTTAAACATACACAAAGATTGGAGGTGTAAGGAGCCCGCATGTACTCAACGTCTACTGCCTGTGTTCTGCTGTGCCTCACCATCTCTTCCTGTTTTAATTTCACTTTAACACTTTATACTACAAAGCAACATTCAGACATCATGACCTTTATCTGTAAATATTTTTATATTCCTCTCTCAGAGCTAAGCATAATCACCACATCATTATTATACCTAACAAAGATAATAAATGTTTAAATATTAGTCAGTACCCTGTCTAATTAGAATGTATGAAGATATCTCAAAAAACAAAGTGCTGAGCATTCATGACAATCAGATTTAAAATGGTTTATTCGTGTATTATGAGTGTTAGGTTTTTTAGTTTTGGGGGCGTTTGCAATTCTTTTCTCCTATTTTCTGTTTTATTTTATTTAAATTTTGAGAAATAAATAAATAAATTTTGATAGAAAACACACCATTTTATCTTTCTGTGCAATATCCTATGTTCTGGAATCAGCAAATCATTGCCTTGTTACATAATTTAACTTGTTTCTCCATTACCTCTTTTTTCTGTAATAGAATTAGAAGCTGATTGGGTCAATACCTTTTTATAAGAATATTTTATACATGGTACTCTGAACTCTACTTACCTGAATCACATTTGTCTTGTTCACTTTCCTTATTGCCAAGACAAAAGAGGAGAAGTTTTTTTTTTCAGCTTTCAGGGTACAAAGATTTCAGTCCCTCAATGGCTGGTTCCAAGGCAAGGTAGTAGGAC
>NDGN011324470.1:0-11507 GCA_002564285.1 Tympanoctomys barrerae
CAAAGCCTTCATATATAAGTGGATGTCACTTGAAGATATACTCATAAGTGAAATAAACCAGACCCACATGTGTGAATATCATAGTCTCCCTAGTGTAAGAACTCAAAAGAAGAAATAAATATAGAAAGTTATAACACAGAAGGAAAGCAAGAACTTAAGAATTAAATAACAAAGAGGGGGAACTACCCCCCTCGGGCCCTCCTCCTGTCCCTCTCTTGGTCCGGAGCTTTCTTTCTCTCAATAAATATATTCTGCTCATAAAAAAAAAAAAGTAACAAGGAGAGGGCAAGGAAAAATGGTAGGAAATGTGACAGAGGCAAAAACCATACATTTATATGCACAAGATGGTGAGGGCAATGATCCTGAGAATCTTCAGCAGATTTTTGTTTTTTGTGGTTTTTTGGTGGAACCAGGGATTGAACTCAGGCCTTTGCGCTTGCCGGGGAAGCACTTATTCCACTGAGCCATCTCCCCGGCCCCCTTCAGCAGGTTTTTGAAACTAGCAGTTAATTGGTAGGATTCTGAGCAGTCTGTGCCGCATTGCTGTTCCTTACCCTATTCTAGTCTTGTGCCAGCAGCACCTTTAAAAGAGTTACTCTGGGGGCCAGCACCATTGTTTCCTTTTCCCTGGCTGTCCCAGTTCCTGTTGTCAGGGAAGGCACATGGCCAAATGACTGCTCTTCAGTCTTGCCAGGCAGAAGCTCCAGAGAGAAGCACTTTGTATTGTTCACCTCAGATGTGCTCGTCTCCCCAGCTGCATGCAAGGTCTTACAGAGCCAAGCTGGAGCCAGCGCTGGGCATTGGGACCCCTCAGCCAAGTGGGGAGAAGTGAGTGTAGCCATTAGCTCAGACCCACTTGTTCCCTGTCACCCTTACAGTGCCACTTGTGCCTACAACAGGCCCTTCACAGACCCCAGAGCGACAAGAACCCTAGTAACATGAGGTGTGGCTTGGGAGGCTGGGGCACATGCAGAGGGCTCTACCTTGGCTGGTTCCTGCTGGTACAGTCATGCATGGTTTCCTATGTGGAAGCAATAAAGAGTTCTAAGTAAATAAAAAGCATAGCATGCTCACTTTGCCAGCCAAAGGTATGGCATGCCCTGCATGATGCTAATATGGAGTGGAGGGTGTCAGGACATGAGCTAAACTTCCCCAAGGTTATTCAAGAAAGGCTGAAACCATGAAGAAATGCCATCCTTAGAATTTTGTGTCTTGCCATCCACATCTCTGCAAATCAGTATACACACTGCAATCCCTAATGAAAACCACTTTTTATGGATACTGAAAACCCAACATCACATGGAAGAAGAAAGTCCTCAAACCTGGTAACATCCTGGGGAAAAGAGACTAAAGAAGGAAAAGGAGGCAGGTTATCACTTCTACTTACTGTGCTCATCTTTACGGACAGAGGTGGAAATTTTCTCCACACCTTTTTCATCCTTCTGGGTCAGTACCATCCTCTCTAAAGTAGTCACCTTGGGAGGCTGAATTGCTATTCTGTTTTTTACAGCCATCATTCCAAATGTCTTCAGGATTTCACACTAGACTCCCCTTCAACATTCTATAGAATGTTTCCCCGGGACAGAAGTAAAGATGGCTTTTGTGCCGGTGTAAAATTTTGCAAAGATTACCTGACTCCGAGTCTGCTGAAGGGCTGGGACATCAGGTTGTGTACATCAGTGCTACGCATGCTTGCTGGGTGCTCTGCACTGCGAGGCATTGTGGGAAGGAGCACGTGAGCCGCCTCAATGGGAGCCTGCGTCGTCACGTGCTCATGCTTGGGACTGTTGAGCCAGGAAGCTGCTTGCAAGCGCGCATAAGGTGGTGAGGAGACACACACACTGGGGAGGCCTGTGTCCTGTGTGCTGGTGGGTTGTCTGGTCACTCTCCTACCCGTTTTGACAAAATACAGTGATTAATTAATTTAATTTGATGCCTCAAATTAAAGAAATACAGATGTATTTTCACTCACAGTTTCAGAGGGTTGAGTCTGTGATCAATTGGTTTGAAGGCAGAAATGATGACATGATAGGAGGGACTGATGAAAAAATACAGCCTAATCCACGATAGTGAGAAAACAGAGACATGGACAGACAGATAGACAGACAAGAAGAGAATGAGAAGAGAAAGAGACCAGAGTCCAGAATACACCTTTGAATAGGCCCCATCCTCAGTAACCCAGTTCCTCAGCCAGGCCCTATGTCCTAAGAGCAGTCAGCTGTAAACCCATCGATGGATGAGTAGACCAACCCTACCGTGGCCAGTGACCTTCGGAAACTCCCATTTCTGGACATATGAGACTTTTAGGGAGCAATTTGAATTTGTACCATAGCAGGTTACGTGCTGCTTTTAGTTTATAATTAATGATTGGGCCTGAGCCCGTCCCACCCTAACTGCTGGTGATGCAGAGAAAGATGAGACCAGCTTGTTGTGCCAGGGTCATGCTTGTCATGTTGGAACATGACAAAGGGATCTTGTGCTGACAGCCTGCAGGGTCTCTTGGGGCCAGTACTCGGCATTCACAGAGCTGATGATGGGTTTAGCCCAATGCTGTGTTCTCAGAGCCTTTGCTGACTTCAGCCTACTACACTCATAGAGAACCAAGCAACAATGGAATCTCCTGCATTCATGCCTCATCCTGGTGCTGGGAATTAAATGAGATGAGAGACTGTGCCGCCAGCCACCCCCTCAGCCCCTTCCTATGAAGTATGACACACAGAGTATAGTTGTCCATGGTTGTCCTTGGATGAGTCCTGAGGATATCTGCAGCTCTGTGTAGGGTGACAGCCTACCTACCCGGCGCAGCTGGCTCTCCTAGACGCTGGTGAAACTCCATTCAGGCACCTCTAGTGTGTGGTCCCAAGCCAGGTCACCTGTCCCTGCCCCTCCAACACTGGCATATTGGGGGTTGCGTCCTCACATCCCACTTGCCTACCTTCCTTCAGGATGTGAGTTTCATACCCCGCGACCAGTGCGTGTTTGGCAAATGTTTGTTGAATGATCATCAACAACCTTTATTATGATCATCCCTGCCTGCTCAGAGATAAAGAAAGCAAGGCATAGAGGTAGGTTGTTGACAAGAAGAGGGGACAGAAGTCACTTGTGCTTTGACTCTTACTTTTCTCTCACTTTCTCTCTCAGCATAATTAGTTGAATATTTATTAAATTGAAAGTTAAACACCCACTTGATTTGAATCACAGCATGCTGGATATGATTTATGATGTATATGTATGTATGCCCATGTACACCCAAATGCAGGCAAGACTACTTGGGGTGTGACTCTTATGCCTGATGTCAGTATGTAAAAAAAAAAAATATATATATATATATATATATATATATATTCATTCACCAAGTTGACATTGTTTTGTCATTTCAGCACTCTGGTTAGCTGGGAGCGATAGCATATATTGTTTGTGTATGTCCAGTTTCACTTGCTATGATGTTCTCTGTTACAGCCAAACACACTTAACACCAACACTTTGTTGATTGTTACTTACTGAGAATTTGGAACTTCAGTGTTTTATGAGTGTTCTTACTGGCATGATAGGAAGGATTGGACTAGAGCAAGGCCTCTGCTAACCCCAGTCTGCTCTGGGACTAGCCTTATTACTAGCCTCTGAGAGCTGCTGGGCTCTTTTTTTTTTTTTCCTAAAGAAAAGCAATAAAATTCTCTGGGGTAAGATTTTTCATATTATTTTTTCTTCAGCCTATTATAACTGAGTTTGCCTGTTACCCCTCTTAGGGACTTGGGTTTCTTGCAGATAAATTTCTTAGAAGCAAAATACTGAGAGCAAAATCTGGTCCTGGCAAAGGATACCAACAGTGGAGAATTCTCTATCTCAAAGCTGATGTGTTGGCTATTATTATGTTAATTTTTAAAAAAGCCAGTATGCAATTGGCCACCTTTTTTGGAAACTGCTACAGGCCATTCCTGCTATTGCAACTTCAATAATTAACTAGATTACTGAATAGAGACTGGCAGGCAGCTGACCCCCAGGGCTACAAACCAGGCTCCTTCCAGCTCCTCCCCTTTCAGTGCTGAGGCTGTGTTACTGGAGTGTTTCCCTAGATTCTTCATCCCAATACAAGAACTCATGTCCCCAAGCCAACTTAGAGGAGAGGCCACACCTGATTCCTGCACCTGAGATCAGAATCCCAAGCTCCTGAGAGATGTGTACCTCAGCGTCAAGCTCAGCTGAAACTTCTAAAATGACAAGTGCACCAAGTCTACAATCCTTAAACATCTCCTGTGGCTTCCAACATCTGGGGTGAAGCTAGGAAGGTGGAGCGTGTGGGAATTCTTTCAGAACTCCCTCCATGGTATGCTTGGGATTTCCCAAAGCAAATACAGAAGCAGCTTGTTATTTTGTTTTAAGATAAAAATCAACTCCAGACCATTAAGTTATTATTGTATGTGACATGTGTGACATGAGGCCCATCTGTGCCCCCAGCCCTGCAGTCAGAGTTAAAATTACTGTGTGTACTTAGCACTACACGTTTTTGTTAAGTATAGTACTGCCAGAAATAATAGATGCCCGAGGACATAAACCTAAAATAACATAGAAATTTTAGTCAGATAATCTTAAACTAAAAATAACCTAAACAGTAGTTTATATAAACCTTGAGTAGCAAGACTCCCAGCCCACTGCTGGTTCATCAAACTGTAAATTTATGAGGCATTTACTTAGCATTTAACATTTTAAACCAGATCAAGCGTGATCTATATTATAGGCAAGCTCCCAAAAGCCAAGAATTCCACTCTTGGCGGATCTTGCTGACTGGAACATTCCTCAGGGAAGTCCTCCTCTGAGGGCCTCCAGAGGCAAACACTCACCAGATACATCACACTGCTGGTGGGTCAGATCCTGTGAGGAATGGAGAGGGCTCCACAATGAGCTCTACTTCCTGAGCACTTTTATAATCAACCTATGTGTCTCCTGAAGTGAGTCTGATGGTACGAGAGGAGGAGGAGGAGGATCTGACCACCAGAGAAAATGTGGAAGTGGTTCCAAGCCCAACATTCCTCTGTCTGCGGTGAGACCACCCTCTCATGGCTTGAATCTCCTCAGAGGGTGGTTTCCAAACACCCTTGTTGGTTGGAAATAGCCATCAGATGGCTGCTTCAGAGCTTCCAGCCTGAAAGGACAAGGGGCATCTCACCATAGCACACAGACAGAAGATAACTGGCGTGTTCCATCTCTATAGGCCTGAGATCTAGGTTTGAAGAGTTTTCGCAACCTGAGATACTGGCCAAATTGTTGGCAGAGTGGAAGAAAGTTTTAGAGAAATCCTGTTGAGTTGGAGTCTCTACAGGGACTTAACCATTTCTGGCAGGACAGTAGGGTGTGTCTATTTGTGGAACATTCAGATCGGTAACGGTGGACATGCTTATCACACTACAACTAGGGAGGCCTCCCATGCTTGGGCGAACAAGCAAATTTTTGTGGTGAAGGATTTGGGGGACACATGACTAGCAGAGCCCCTGTACAAGCTTTCAGATGATTTCCCCAAGGACCCAGCTGAGAATCCCAGAACCAGACATTTTCTAAAAGAATCATTAATGTTCACTAAAGAAGACTAGAACTCTAGAAGAAGGAGCAGTTCGACCTGATGCCAGGTATTAGTTACACCTTATTGCTCAGAGGATGATGGGAGAAGGAAGCTGGCACTGCTTTATTATTTTTTTTTAATGTGACATTTTACTTCTATAGCCTCTACACATTTCACAGAGTTTCTTGAAATCCATCAAAGTTTTCCGAAGCTTTACTCCTTTGAAAACACCACCACCCGTATTTAGGTATCCAGTTGAACCTTACATTACACTTAAGGTATTCAATTTATGATAACCTCTGATAAATATACTTGAAAACCAAGTCAATTCCATCAAAAGTTTAAATGAGGAACAACAAATGAGGACGTCAGTGAGAAGAGTAAAGTTGATTTCACTGGACATAGCATCTTCAAGTTTCATCCATGTCATTGCATTTGCAGGAATTGCCATTTTTGTGCTATCCGCACCCTGGATGATGTGCATACCGCTGCCAAGAGCATGGGGTTACTAGCATCATTTAGGTCCTGACTCCCCTTCTTTTGGAAACCTACCAAAGAGGCTTTCCACTCCCCTCTGAGCAGTGAACCAC
This sequence comes from Tympanoctomys barrerae, assembly GCA_002564285.1. Lineage (NCBI taxonomy): Eukaryota > Metazoa > Chordata > Mammalia > Rodentia > Octodontidae > Tympanoctomys > Tympanoctomys barrerae. The sequence goes on from NDGN011324470.1 coordinate 6,145, forward strand.
CTTATTAAATTAAAACCTGTGTTGTGGATGGGTTCTCCCATTTGGGGGCACATTTTTCAGCGTTAAGCATATAATGCACTTACTAAATATCCACCAAGCACTGCGTGTGGGCCAGTCACTAATGCAGAAGCTGCCTTGTGGGAATCAGGAGAGTGGGGAGGTGTGTGGATGTCCAGGGAGAATGTTTGCAGTTGGGTAGAGAGGTCTGCACTGAGAGAAGTGTGGCTGTCAGCAACCCCAGATAGGCTGTGATACTTGGTCAGTTGACCAGTAAACCAATAACCAATTAGTAAGTGGCCAATGAGCCAGAAAACTGGCTCAAATGAGAAAAATCAAGAAGTAACACTTGAATCCCTTTTAACACAAGCTATGAAAATAGTGTTTTAACAATTGTGTATACATACCTAATACTTAAATATGGCTTTCACTAACTTTGTGGCAGTGCAGGGAGCCTTCTGTTTGAGGGGATCTGCACTGGACTTCCATATCGTAACCTTTATTCAGAGCACATTTACAATATGAATGTGAATCCGGTTTACTTCCCCTACTTGTATACAAGGTGAGCGTGTAAAAGCCCCTCATGGGGCAGTCTGGAAACACAGTTTTGCAACTCAGTGCTTATCTTTTATGCCATCCTGGCTGTGCCCATTTTGGCATCAGTGTATTTTAGCTACTAGCTAAAATTAGTTTGCATGAAAACAACTGTGGTTTTGCTCTCTTGTCTAATTGATTAAACCAACACGCAAGCACATGTATGGATCGCAAAATAGAGTATCACTGGTATCACAAGATGTGAGCGAACAGCTGACCCTTGGGGAAGGCACCTCCTTGACCCATGGAGCATAGGCAGTCTCAGAGGACCCTGCTGGCCCGAGATGCAAGGTGCCACGTCGCCAGTGCCACATCGCCAGTCCATGTTTTTGCAAAGCAGACAGCTTTGGCTCCACAGGGGGCTTCTCCTTAGCTGCAGATTTTACAGAAAAACAGGAACGGCTTCTCTTGGAAAGCTATCAGCAGTGAACAGTAAGCGGTACCTGATGAGAGATGGTCAGAGGCATAGGAGGAAAACTGGGAAATGGGGCTCCAGTGAAGCATCCGTGACCCTTTTTTTGTTGTTGTTGTTTTTTGCGGAACCAGGGATTGAACTCAGGCCCTTGCGCTTGCAAGGGAATAAAGGAAGCGCTTATTCCACTGAGCCATCTCCCCGGCCCCATCCGCAACCCTTTTAATAGTTGTCTCCTCTTTCTTCTCCCTCTGCTCCATTACTTGGCGCTTGAGAACTATCTAATAGTTGTTGAATGCATTAAAGTACATCTGTTTTCTCTACCATGGGGATTTTTGACGCAGAGCCGGCATCCTTATGCCCAGGGTGTTCCTCTCCTGGAAGTCACAGGTCAGGAGCTGCAGGCCACCTGATCTTGTATGATCTGACACTCAGCTCACCCCAGTGACAGTGCATGCATAAAGTAGCATCTTGACAAGCATCTTGGTGTCCCTCAAGTCCGGTTGGTTAGACAAGGTGACAGTAATGCTCTTGGAGGATGCTGGTATAGAAATACAGAAGATATTATGCGTTTGAGTCCCTGAACTCATGGCATGTGATAAGTCACTCTCGGCTGATTCCCACTGGCCTTTAGCACTGTGGTGAATCCGAGGAACACAGAACACTTAGATTACTGACAAAGCAAGTTTCTGTTTCAGAAGCTTAAAAGCTTAAGAACTGTAATGTCATAGTTCATATAATTTATTCACTCATCGTTACCAAGTCTCTGTTGAGTCTTCGTCATGTGATCCCATCCCGTGCTGAGTTCTCCATCAATTCCTGAGCACGGTCTACTGTGCTGGATCCCATGTCATGCTGCTCCACCTTCTGTGCAGGCCTTCCTCACTTAATGGCTGGGTTCTGGTCCTGAGAGGCGGTCACTGAATGGATTGATTGCTGAGGGAGGAATTGTATATAGTGTATTTATTAGAATATTCAGAACAAAGAAATGATCCCGGGAAACCCCAACTGGATGACCTTGCTCTCATCTGCATAACTCACATGCAGGATGGCTACGTACAACAGTGAGGGCAAACCTTTTAGCACTTTCAATAGCAAATCTCGTGGGGCACACTTGCCACAGGTTTGCCGCCTCTGGTATAACAGATCATAAAGCCACAGCACTCTACTGTATAATGCAATTAGCAAAAAGTACGGTACTGAGCTGTGGAAGAGGCCACAATGAGGCCTCTCTGCTGCTCACGTTCCTGCACTGTAAGTCTGAATATGGGCTGTGAGTCCGAGTGGGGGTCGTGAGTCCAGACATTCGCTAGACAGGCCACATTGAGCATCTGCACTTAAACTAAATCTCCGTGCACATGGGGGTTTTGAACCTGGACCTGGGAGTGAGGTGCCCCTGCACAGTGCCCCTTTCTCCTTCTCTCTCAACAGCCTGGGGATGAGCCACGATGACGACCACTCATCTTGTGCCGGCCGGACCCACATCATGTCTGGAGAGTGGGTCAAGGGCCGGAGTCCCAGTGACCTCTCCTGGTCCTCCTGCAGTCGAGACGACCTTGAAAACTTCCTCAAGTAAGTCATGGGATTATTTCATAGCATCAAATTGATAGAAAGTTCTCCCCAAAGACAGAATGTAGCTCAGCAAGTATGAGGAGCAGCGAACTGCCTGTTGAGCCCTCCATTGGCCTGGAGATGTTGTCAGGGCGGAGTCTGTGTGACAGGAAAACACTTCCTCCCAAGCATGCATCACGTACCATGTTGAGTTTTTGGTCTGTGACTGCTAAATGCTTATCCATCGATGGAAATGTCAGCATAATGACCCTGTATTGAAAGCCCATCCCACTTACCAGGCCACCACCATGAGCGGATGCTGCTCTCATGGTGCCGCTCAGCTGCCACGTAGCCAGTCCCTTCTTGGCTGCTAAGGCTGCTTCCCTGGAGGGGAGGGAGCTTATTGGAGGAAGGAGGTAGCTCAGCTCTCAGATGGGGGAGGAGTATCTCCCATGGCCTCTTTCCTCCTAGAAGATAACTATGTCGTTCCATTTCCAGGCTTCTGCATCAGAACTGGCCATCTGGTTTCAAGCTTCCATCAAACTGAGTGTGAGCACAGAGCACGCTAGTCCCTTAGTGTCAGAACCCAAGGGGGGGATTTATAGCCCTGGTGCAACGTGTGTTCCTTGATCATTTCTCTACTGAGTTGTGTTAATCCATTTACCCTGCAGAAATGGAAGGGAATCTCTGAGTGTTCTCTGCACAGGGAGCTTTGCAGTCCTACAGTGCACTAAGGGACCCAGGGCAGCTGGGGAGAGTGACAGAGGCATCCTCCTGGGACTTTCCTCGTCTCCCCTATTGCAGAGGAAATTGTTTAAGCAGTAACCAGGCTGAACATGAACTTGTTAGTTTCGATGCAGTTCACGTTCATTGAGCCTTTGCTGTCACACATCCTCGTAAAATGGTGTGAGCTGCTTGATGTTGTTTTATTTACCCAGATGACTCAGTACAATAAAACAGGGTGCTTTCAGTTTTCTCGTGTATATGGTGCTGGTCCTGTTGGTGACAGGGGAGGGGAAGTTGAGCCTGGAAGAGCAGGACCAGCCTCATGTATGTGTATTTGTGCATAAGCCGGTTTTTTTTAGGAAGAGTTTTGGCAAATGGCTGCGTTTTCTTTTTACTACCATCTGCCTCTCTTTAAGAATAGCGAAATAAAGGTACTTAAGTACTTAACCTCCTAAGGGGCCCCATTTTGGGGGAAATGTACCACACATGGTCAGTGAATGTCCCCATCTTGGTCAGCATCCTGAAGTCACTGAGAACACGAGGTGTGGCCGAGGTTAGCATGCCTACCACAGGCCAGCAAGCCCCCTAGGAGAATCTAAGGGGCTGGAAATAAGGATGCTGATTTCATTTAAAATAAAACAATCCTTACTTGTGCTTTTGTTTTATCCCTGGTATCTTTGGCTTGAATCTATACTCTAAAAAAATACTGTAATCTGTTTCAAAAGCATCTTTATCAAACCTAAGAAGAGTCCATTTGCCTGGTGGTATTATTCCAAGGACCCTCCAGAGTGGATGATATCTCATTGCTTTTGGAGCAGAGATGCATATTATACCAAGTAGAGTAAAGGTTAAAAAGCAAACAAAACACAATCTATTTTTTATTTTACTTATTTATATTTTAGGGAAGGGTCTACAGGGTGTTCAGGGTCTCACTACCAGATCAAACTCATACTGATCCACCTGTTTACAGCCTCCCAAGAGCTGGGATTCCAGGCATGCGCAACCATGCCAAGTCTCAATTGCTGTCTCCACATGCCCCGGGGGCAGGGCCGGCACTGCAGGCCCGGGATCGAAGCCCCCAGTCCCTGCGCCTGCTTGCAGGTGCTTTGATCTGCTGAGCTATTTGGCCAGCCTAAAACACAGTCTGTTATGTCCACTGCCTGGGTCCTTCTCCCATAAATACTTGAAGGTGCGAGCTTCTCAGAGAGGGAAAAATTAAAACGTGAATGTAGGCCGTACATATGCAAGTCAACTTGCCTTTTGGCTATTTCAGGTCCAAGGTCAGCACTTGCTTGCTGGTCACGGACCCAAGGAGCCAACACGCGGTACGCCTTTCCCACAAGCTGCCTGGCATGCACTACAGCGCCAATGAGCAGTGCCAGATCCTGTTCGGCACCAACGCCACCTTCTGCAAAAACATGGAGGTAAGCAGCCTGGAAGGGCTGGCTTGGCAAGGGGTGCAAGCCTGGCCCTCCCACAGCAGGTCAGGCTTTGGCTAGAGGACACGGGTATTTACAAGTAACATGCACACTAACCCATACACAACTGCACACATACACTCATCTGTGCCCCAGGTAGTCACACATGCATAGTCACCCACACATGCACCTGCAGTCACCCACACGTGAACAGGTACCCACACCTGCACAGTCACCCACAGGAACACAGTCACCCACATGTGCAGTCACCCACACAAACACAGTCACCCACACAAACACAGTCACCCACACATACACTGTCACCCACACATGTAGTCACCCAAACATGCACAGTCACCTACACATGTACCGTCACACACACATGCACCATCTCACACACACACAGTCACCCACATGTGCACAGTCACCCACACCTGCACAGGCACCCACATGAGCACAGGCACCCACATGTGCACCTGCAGTCACCCACATGTGCACAGACACCCACATGTACACATGCACCCACACGCACACAGTCAGCCACACACACACAGTCACCCATACCTGTAGAGCCACCCACACCTACACAACCACCCATATGAGCACAGTCACCCACACCTGCACAGTCACCCACACCTGCACAGTCACCCACACCTGCACAGGAA
>NDGN011324483.1:0-13773 GCA_002564285.1 Tympanoctomys barrerae
TAGAAGTCCCCACCCTATGACTGCATGAGGCTTTGGGGGACAACTAGACACAAACCATAACAGGTGTAAAAATTATATCAGGAACATGTTGGCATTTCTGAAGCATAGTGCATAAACACATGCTTTTACATTTTGAAAACTCGAAAAAGCAAGGATGCTCGCCCCATCTTAGCTTAGAATGCATGTCTAGTTCACTGTGTGTGGAACTCCTGTTCTAAAAACAAACGAACAAGAAAAGCATCGCAAGACAGTAAGTGGCCCTGCGTCAGAGGGCTCAGAAAGATCACTCCTTTTTGTCACTGGCTGTGGTTGGATTTCCGTTGTGCAAGGAAGGGAATCGCCCTTGACGGCCTGTTTGCTGTTCAGGGAGGGACCATGCTCCCTGTTTCTTCCAACATCCGTAGCGCCCACGCTGCACGCTCTCTGCGGAGGTCCAGGATGCCACAGGGGCACACAGCAGAGGCGGATCCCCTCGGAAGCAGGTCACTCATTAAAGCTTTGGTGAAAACTGAATCACTTGGCCAAAGTATTTGTCACTCATTTTCCTTGAAATTAGTGCAAAATGATTTGCTCCGGGTAGTGTTTCTAATGATTCAAAGGCTGCCTTTCGCTCAGAGGAAGATGAGGTGTCTGGGCACAACTCCAGAGCAGAGCTTCCTGCTGTGTTGGTCAACAGCCCCTGTGGCAGCCTTGGGTCATTGTGTGGGGAGTGCAGGCTCGGAGAGCAGAGCAGGCCCGAGCCCAGGGCACCACTGGACACAACTGAATGAATTTCCTTACAGACTAAGCTTGGAAAGAGACAGGTATAAGATCAACGAAAGCCTGTGAGTGTGAAATTCGCTTACTTGCATCGATGAGGAAATCCCGAGTTCCGTTCAGGAAGCGGTAGGCGTCTGCTTTTCCAGCAACATCCTTGTCGTAGGCTCGACTTAGCTGGGTCCCGGGAAGCAGGTTTTCAGGCAAGTTCACTGGGTTAATTAGTATCTGAATTTCTGCTCCAGCCTGGGCAAGCACTGAGGGGACATCACCAAAAGACTTCTTCAGCATGACCACAAACACAAAAGCGAACACTTTCACCCGTAATTTTCCGTGTTTTTCTCTCCATATACTACATACGTAGATAGCTGTCACTATAGCTGCGGAATAGGCTCCTTAAGCACATAGCCAATGTGTATTCTCATCTCTCTTTTTTAAATTCTCATGTCAGGGGGGTACCTCAGTTGTGCTGGGGCACAATAACCTTGGGGGAAGAAGAAGTTGTGATCGCAGAATGACTACCACACCTTTAGTTTATTACTTCATCCAAAATGTCTATTTAGTAATTACTATTTAAGTGATTATTTTGCTCCAAAGGCTATGTCACTATGCCCATCCTTTAGTGATGATTTCAGCCAAAACATTCACATGTTCACTGAAACCTCATTTTTAATATAAAATTTGTTGTATTACAATTGCATTGTAGGGGCTGGGGAGATGGCTCAGTAGAATAAGTGCTTGCTTGGCAAGTGCAAAGGCCTGAGTTCAATCCCTGGTACCGCCAAAAAAAATTGCATTATAATTTCTATTTTAGTTACTCATTTTTCATTGCTTTTTATTAGAATGACAGGCTTGGGTGGTGACTCATAAATTGCATTGTATGGCACTTTGACAGTGAAAATGGAAAATAGCTCCCGATCCTCGCCCCCAAGCCATGTAGTAGTTCAGAGCTACAGAGCATATCTACGTACGCTGAAAATCCAAAACAACATCCTCATGTTAGAAATAGCCATAAACTTGTGACTATTTCCTATGACTCCTTGTTCTATAATACGAAGAGATTTATACAGCAAATTAAGCATCTAAAAGAAGAACCTAAGGTGGAAAGTACACTAAATGTTGAACCCGACTTCAAGCAATTCAAGATTGTGTTCTTATTCCTTAATCACACCCACAAACTACACAAAGTATGGCAGAGAAGAATAAGCACGACCTAACAGGATTTCAGCAAAGATGCAAATTCCTCAACTCTTCTATGCATTTCCTAAAAGCATTCAAAACCTCACATTTAAACTAACCTGTGCAGATTAACAAAACCTTGCAGGTGTTCATGTTGAGGTGAGCTTCCCTCATGCTGGTGCTGATGCCTACCAACAAATGCATGGCTATGCCTATTTATACAAACTCAGTCTTTACACAAATTAAGCCCACACGTCAATAAGTTGTTGCCCAATACTGGGCCCAACCACTTTAGACCAGTACTTAGGTCACATTTCAGTGCCTGTGCTTGTTTCCCAGATAAATCTGGGGAGATCATAAGCAGAACCCAGGTCATTAGATAACTCCCTGACTCACGTCTTGAGAGTTGATGTGGGGTATCCTAGGGAGAATTTTTGGCAAGAGGTCCAATGATCTGCTCTTTAATCCTTGTTGACCAAGTAGAACATGCTCTGGAAGGAGAATAAGCTTAATTTAACAAGACAGCATCAGGATTTGCAAACCCAGGGATGAAGAACACCACATAGATTCCACATAGTTGACACAGTGGTGACAGCTGTGTCACTGTCCTGAGGGCTGAGGGGCTCTGAGGTAAGCCAGACCTGCTCAGGTGATCCGTAACCTCGCAACAGGGAGAAAGTTCCCAGCTGTAACAGAGAGGATGAGGAGTTTTAACTAATGACAGGAAAGTTGAGAGAAAAGTTTCAAAAAAAGAAGAAGAAGAGTTGAAAGAAGTATTGATTAAGAGAAAAAGACTAAGGTGCAAGCATCACTTGTAGCAGCATCCTATGAGAAAAAATGAATATCATTGTGTTTATCTCCCATAAATATGCATTTACATATTATACATTATTCATACATAAAGAACCAGGGTGGATTACACGCTTATAATATATTCACACAAGCTAGAATAAATGTGTAGGCATGATATAAACATTGAGAAGAAAACCTTGAACTAGAATATATGTTACACTATAAATATGATGCAAAATGTAGATATGCTACAGTGAATTTTTTTCTAAGACATATTTCATAATATTTATCATTACACTACTGAGTAATCCTTCATAGAAATAATTTTAAGTTAATTTTCTTGGCACACTTTAGGTGCGCACAGTGACCATGTCCATCCCGGGGAGCCTGCACCTATGCATGAGGCACCTGATCCCTCTTTCTTCCTGTTCCCCTCCCCTGCCCCAATCCCTCTTCCTCTCCTTATTCACAAAAGTTTTGTTTCCACTTTATCCTTCGATTCCCTTTTTTTCTTTCCCTTACCTCCCATGTCCCTTTTCCCATTTAAACATTTTCTACCTGCTTCCCAAGATCTGTTGTACATTTTGGTCTTACCTTCTCACACCAGAGAATGTGATATTTAAACATGTGTATCTGCTGAATGAAATAAATCATTAACTAAAGATACACGAAAGGCTATTTCTTTAAACACTTATTTCACTTTATTCACTAATTATAGAAAGACTTCTGCACTTAAACAATATGGACATAGTTACATTACACATAGATGTGACATCTACTATATCATTCACTTGAGTGAGAACAAGCTTCATCATTATTGAAAGTGTCATTTGCATTATGTGACATTGCACGTCCAGAGCAGGGTCAGTCCTGAGCTTAGGTTCACACTTGCTGGCTGCTGTGTTGTGAATCACTGTAAATGAGTGTCGCCAAGCGAGGAGAACCCAACAGAAGAAATGCTTGATTTTATACTTAATACACAATGTAATCGTCTTAAATTCCATCAACAAATGCTCAAAACATTTAGTATCAACAGCTATGAAATGTCCTACTCCTTGATGTAAGTCAGACATCTGCAGGCCCTTTAAGAAGGTGTTTCACTTTACAACTCTGTGAGGTTAAAACCCACTGACACTTGTCATGAGGATGATTTTCAGCTGATGAGACAATCCTCCCCGTGGGTGGGTGCCACGTGTAAGCATCGGTGGCGGTGGCACATGTGCAGTGACGTGCCGTACACAGTGGAGATATTTTCAAATGAGTTCTTCATAGAGTCAGTGCTTTTTATCCCTCATTCAATGTGAAATTTATTGCTCAGGGATCGATAGAGGGTATTTTATCATCTTAGTAAGGCACTTGTACATTCTAGAAAATATTTAAAATAATACACTTTACAGAACTTACTGTATTACGTAATGGCAATTGTTCAGTAATAGTTTAACAGATTTGAGAATTTGGCATTATGTGGATGCTGAAGGGTTACCTAGCACAGTCTTCAGCCCTTCTCCATTTGCGCCTGTTTTCCTAGAAATGCTGAGCAACTACTTACTGCCTCCGAGTCTGCAGTGCTCCTCCCTCACACTAGGTGGAGCCCAGCGGGAGGCGCGCAGCCTCTGGTGTGTTGACACTCTTTCAGTACTAGAGGGCAATCTAAGTCCACTTTTGGCCCAAGTGCATTTTTCGTGTGTTACTCAGGAAGAGCCAGGGGAGGACCTAGAAAGATCCTCTGTCCCTGCAAGCCTTGCCCTGGGCTCAGTGTGAACCCGGACGTCTCATCCAGTGTTACTGGTTTGGGATTACACCGCAGGATTCTGCTGAGCTCTGGGCAGTCACTAGAAATAAAACAGCCTCCGGCTCCCGTCACACCTGCAGCTCTGGATGTTTCCAAGATGTGTCCCATGCCGAGCCCGCAGCCTGTCATGGTCTCTGCAGCACAGGGCCACACTGCCATGCTGCCTGAATCTGAGGGGGACTGAGCCAGCCAGAGTAGGAGCCCGATGCACAGGGCCGCGTGTCTTCTGTTGGCTCTGTGGCTGCTGCCGAAGCTCTGACGACAGTCAGGTCTGTGCATGGGAGATGTTGGAGTGACCTGGGTGCTTTCCACCAGCCCAGCACAGAGTTCCAGGGCAAAGTCATGCCGAAGCCTGTTGCACCTTCAGCAAGTGGGGCTTTGCCTCACAGTTTTGCAGCCTGTTTTGGGGAGTATTAGTAAAGGCTGCACTTTGGCTACCAAGTCAGATGTCACCCTGAGTTGTACCCAGTCTCACAGCTGCAAGAACCAGAGCACACTGAAGCCCATGTCACAGCTGGTGATGACGCAGGCCAAAGCATGAGTCCACCTGCTGGGCCCTGGGTGTGTGCCAGTGCTGGGACAGCTCTAGGACCCATCTCCAGGATCTGGCGTGCCGCTGGTCATGTCGCAGATGGTTAGGGGTGGCGAAGAGACAGTCTACGCTCATCACCACTGCTGCGGCGGGCCCCACAGGCCCAGTCTTGGGGGAAAGCACGTGCCTGGGCCTCTTCCATGGCTGCCGTCCTTGTGGCCAAAATCCAAGCTGCCCTCCAGTGTCCAAGTCACTGCCTGATGACAGATGTATCTGGAGGCTCCATCTGTGAGCCTTGGCAGCCAAAGTGGCCTCCAGTCACTCTGGACAGACCTGCACTGGGCTCCAGGACACCGCACTGTGGCAGTCCTCCTGTGGTGCTCCCCAAGGGTGGAGCGCACTCTCCTCACTCCCTTACCAGATGTCAGCAGAGGACTGGCCATGGCCAGCAGCAGGCTGATGACAGCAATTCCAGGGGCCGCAGCATCCTCGGGCACTGGCCCGCGGTGGAGGTCAGAAGGCTTTGTTCAGCACAGGCTTCAGCCTTGGGGCCTAGTACTGCGTTCAGGCCTAAATGCTAGACTGCATCCCACCCCTCCAGAGTAGGAGTTTTGAGTTTAGGGCTAGCAAAGGGTGGTGTGGGCCCCTCTGCTCCTGCCTTCTTCGGTCGGTCTTTTCATCTGTAATTCTAGCAGAAGCATGTTGGCCTCTCAGCGATTTCCTTAGCTCCAGCGGGAATCATCTTGAGGACGAATCGTGGCTCACCCTGGCGTGCAGTGGGCAGATGGTCACCAGAGTATTTCAGCCACCATCTCGCTCGGCCTCCTACTTTCTAGTACCTTTAGAAAACGTCCAGTGCTGTTATTATTTTTCCTAGTGTGAGAGATGGAAGTGAATGTGCTTGTGGTCACTACATTCCCAGCCCTTTGTAAAATTTTGTTTTGAGACAAGTTCTTGCCAAGTCGCTAAATTGCTGGAAATACTTGCAAAAAGTTTTTTTGAAACACTGAAAACTTTTTTGGTGTTGGTTGAAAATGGATAAAGGAATTTACCATTTAAAAAATAATAAATATTTGATGACTGTCATTAAATGAGAATTAACAATTATTTACTTAAGAAAGAAACAAAATTAGTTTAAGCAATGCTTAGCTTCTTACCCCAGAGCTTGTGTACGAGGCCGGGGTCCCTTATGTCTTTCTGACCTCAGCTCTCCGCACTGTGTCCTCGGCACCTCCGTGTTGTGCAACACACCCGATGCTTTCTTTAAGCAAGTTTTAGGGACTCTGATGCCCTCTGGCATGCCCCACTCCTCTCCGCAAAGCCACTCTTTCATTGCTTTGCAATCTTAAGAAGTTATCTGCGGGAGTCGTAACTGTCTGCCGCCCTGTGTGTGTATAGCAGTGTCACCTCCTCTTTGGCCTCTCAGCATTTCAGCTCCATGCATTACATGATATTTAATCCCAACATCACCTGACAAACTGCACAGTCTCTAGCAGCAGTATAAACAGTCCATTGGAAGATCTACGTAAGGGCATCAGCATTAAGTGTTGAAATAATTTCTTGTTATTTACTGTATTAGCAAAGTTGTTTGATGATAACAAAGCCTTTTTTTTTTTTTTTTTACTGTTTTACTCAAAACCCTCAGAAAATAAAGGTGCTCAGGAGCATTACCTAGCAAGCTCTCCAGAGCAGTGTATCCGAGGGAGCCGCTGTGATGTGTTTCTCTGTGGGCTTCTCACGTTTCCACAGGTCTTGAGAACGTAGGGCCAGAACACCTGTGTTTCAGGCCATCTTTTCCAGCATGTCTGCACAGTGCCTCTGACTCCCTTTAGGAAGTGCTGGTTTTCCTACTGCCCAGTTGTAGACTCTTCCTCTTGGACCCAGATCAGTCTCACTCCGTTTCCTTAGTCTCAAGGCTCTTGTCCCCTATCCAAAGCCACTGAACACACAGGCACCTCTTGGACCCCTCTGGCAGGCTTCAGGGGGTTGAAAGCAGTATGAACCTAGGGCATTACAAAGAAGTGCCAATGACGACCCTCTGGCTTCTGCAATTACTGTTAGTAAGAATGTCCTTTGAATGTGACCTCACCGCCTCAGTTCTTGCACCACGAGTCAGAAAAGTGAAGCTCTCACCCTTCCCAATATTCATGGAGTGTGTCTCTGCAGTTCCGAGCCTGATACTCTCAGTGCGCAAGCCACAGCGGGGTCACAGCTGGAGGACAGAAAACATTCACATATGAAATGCACCTGACAGCAAACCACTGCACATGTCAATCCGGACCAGCCTTCCAAGGAAGTACTCAGCGGGGCACGTGAGATCAAAGGCACCCTGGTCACGGACGATGCTTCCTCTACGAATCTCATTTAATCCTCCTGGACAGTGTTTCCCTCATTCATAATGCAGTGTGCGGCCCCTTATCACAACTACCTCAGCGCTGTCGGGAAGAGCCTCTGAGGTCATGCACGACCACGAGCCCTGTACAGGGCATCCGGGGAACCTTCAACAAATACTGGTATTGCTGTAGAGTTGCTTAGGATACCTCACTAAATGACTTAGAGTCAAGGTTGGAATTTTGTAGACCCTCATTTGGTACATCTCATGAGATTGTGATTTAAATCTTTTTGGAGGTAACATATCCTATTCAGGGTTCTGTTCTACATCAACATTAGCAACAAGATTCCTACCTAATGTTCAAAAGCTCTCCCTGTAGAATTACATCTACGTGTATCTACAGGGAGCTCCTAGGAACAGCTGGTGGCTGAAAAGGCTGCCTGCATGGTGCAGTTTTATACTCTTCACCCACCAATACATAGCTCTAATTTAAAAACCCGAGCATGTCCCTTTCTGTAAAAGCCTTCCCGTGGATGAGAGGGCAAGCTCCGTAGCATGTGGCATTTCACAGTCTACTTCTCTTCCTTGTTCGTGTATCATGCATCCAATAAAATCACAGCCTTTTTCATATTTTATTCAATGTCTTCATTCATCTCCAGATATGGTTCTATGCCCAGAAATTCTCATTCACCTTTCTTCCTTGTGAAATTTTGGTCATTCTTCCTGAACCGGCTCCAGCCTCACTTCCTCAGGGAAGCCACTAATGACCTCGCAGGACGCTGAGTCACTTTGCCCTGCTCTGGCCAGATGGAACTGCTGGTATCATGTGTCTTGCTCCGTCGTCTGTGATTTGGTGCCTGAGAACAAGGAAAGGTCTAGTTTTCATCTGTTTGGATTTTCAATGACTGAGCAAAAATTTATCTATGATGATATTATGGATTAAATCCTATTGTGAATCTACTTCTGTGAGCTTGAAGTATATTTTTATAAACTCATTCATTAAAATTCAAAAATAAAATAAATTAAGAAACCCAAAACTGGGCTGGGGAGATAGCACAGTAGTATAAGTGCCTGCCTGGCAAGCACTAAATTCAATCCCCAGTACAGCAAAGGAAAAAAAAAAAAAAATCCAACCAATCCGGAAAACATATTCTGCCAAACACTGATGAGTTGGCCCTTCTGAAAGGACCAATTTCTCTGCTGAAACATTCTTACCTTTGAAGAATCGTAAACCTGGCACAACCTTTTCAGCTTTGCTCTCTGCTGAAGGCTCACGGCATCGTCTCACTTAAATAGCAACTTCATTCTCTGCATCCTCCATTTGCTGTCTTACGCTTTGCATAAAACCCAGCATCCCTCGGGGCACTGTGCAGTTCTTCATGACGCCTCTCGTCAACTGCAGAGTGGAGCACACCAGGGAAGGAACTCACTCTTTTCCTTGATAGCAGCATCTCCAATAACTGGAAAAGTATGAGGCTGGATGATGGAGCAAGTTACATAAGAGAAAAACTATGGCCAAGATTCTCACACTGTGTTTTTCCTGAGTCCTTTGTCCTATGGAGACAGGTTCCAAGGAAATATAAATGGATTTGATTTATGACACTGGAGTAAATTTTAGAATTCCTCTAACACAGACTCCATAGTTCTGCCCAGCATATGCATGGGTAGATAAAGTAATTGATTGCTATGATTCTATGATGCGTGTATACATTAATATATGCATATATATGCCGCTCATCAATATTTCATACTGCATAAGAGTTACTAAGTCTCTGATGTTATTTCACTACCAAGGATGAAGTTTTGTAGACTTTGAAATAGTACAATCCATGATTTAAATAATTTTGGAAACAATCTAGAAAAGTAGAGCAAGTATGAACATCTCTAACATGCATGCAACGAGAAGCATCAGTAAGTGCCGGAGACACCCGCCCCTCAGGGCGCTATAGCCGTCTCTATGTCTCCTCCATGATTATGCAAGAGTTGCTCTCAGAGCACAGCACTTTCAGGGTATCTTCAGAAGTCAAGAGCTAAGATAAGCTGCGGAGGGCCTGCTAAAAACAATCAATTAATTTGGGTTCTGGTGAAGCGGAGAGGAAAAGAGAGGGAGAGGGCGGGCGGCCCTGCTCTGCTGCTGTCTCCGTGACACACTGGTGGCTTGCCTGAAAAAATACAGATCGCTCGGGAAGAAGCCAGGCCCTTTTGAACCAATGCTTAAGTAACCCTTGGAGGAAATGGAAGTTTATAATTGGTTTTTGAATTATTATTTAATCTTATAACTGGGACAAATTCCCATCCATCATATAAATTCTCTGAGATAAGATAGCTCACCAAGAGACAAAGATCCAAGTAGCTTTCTGTTTCCTGCTCGATGTGCTTATTTCAGACCACACACTTTACTTTAGCAGGATTATAAAGTCATTCAACTATTTGCTTGCTATTGAGTCAGCAAACTTGTAATTAGCTTTTGTTCTGAAATGTCCTCCAGCACCTCAAAAAGCCTAAGTGTGTGAGAACATTGCTACTTTACCTCTGAAAGGAAGTTAAGCAGCTCACAAGCACCACTTTTTGTTCTGATTTTTTGATCACAGTGTTTGTGTTGACAGGTAGGGAATATAGAGACAAATCAAAGGCAAGTATTTATTTTTCTGCTTTTGCTTTTCTAATATGTTCTTTTGAAATTATCACTGTTTTTGAGTTTGGAAAGGGAGACAGACCTTGAACCCCAAGTTATCAACCAGTGTGTGACCATCTCCAGTCAACTGGCTGCAAAGTGGGGGCTGGAAGGACTTCGCTGGGACAGCACAGACGGGTGAAGAACCAGTCAGTTGCACGAACCACGCAGGTTCCTCGGAAGGCCCGCTGCGGTGCTTCACACTGTTCTTAGAAGTTGAAAAGGAGTCTTGTGTAGCTCACCTCCGGCTTGTCCTTACGCTGGCTGGAGTCTCATGTAGCTCACCTCTGGCTCATCCTTACGCTGGCTGGAGCTGTGTGCTAGATGCCACGCAGTCTGTGGTCCATCTCTGCAGCCTTTCTTTTCACAGCTTCACTGTCAGTTTCCCCACCATCTTATGGGATGTTTTGTGTTTTTTCTTCATAAAATTATTTTATAAGAATGTATCTTTTCCATGAAACAGATTTAACTCCAAGCAATTCATTGCCTTTCTGATTTCTTTGTTTTCCAAAATCTATTTGTAAAAGCATGCAGATGTCCGAAATATGGGTCATTTTGATTGGCAAGATGGTCATCCAGGCTTGCTGGCTTGGGAGACACCATCCCCAGCTTCCCTCAGTTTTATTCAGGAAGCATAAAGGATGAGCTCTATAGGCTCACAATGAGAGTAGCAATCTATTGTGTACTGCATTGGCATACAGTCCAAAGCTGTGTACAAACGGAAGACATTTTTAATTAAATATACTCAGATTTGAGGACCCTGAAGGCAGGGATAACTTACTGTCACTTTATGCTGTGTGACTTGCACACAGCAAGCAGTTTAGGAGCAATGGCAACATGGAGGTATGTGTCAACAGTATGAGCGAATGCATGAATGAACCAACAAATGAGTGAATAAAAGTGCGCATAAACCACCAAATGTGTGATGGCATGAACCTGGAGGACAACCTGCCCCGAAAGGTGCCGTCTCTTGATTCTCTATTTGTGAAGTAACTGAGGAACAGAGAAGTGCCACTCACGCATTACAGATTACAATCTCTTTGGCTTTAGAGTGAATAAAGTGCCAATAATTAAAAATCTGGAGACTGTACCTGGAAATTCAAACTCCTAGCTTCCGCAGAGGTTCTTAGGGTTTGGCGGGCTATCGACTGCATTCCAATATCGACTGCATTGACAACCACAGGCTCACAGTACGTGGCAACTGCCCCACCAGCCTGGCAGTCACGGTCCCCATCTGCACGTCCTAGTGTATAGAATAACGTCTCATGCTGTACCAGTGGCCAATCAGACACCCAAGATTCAGAGCTTAGTGAGCACACTAAGCTAGGGCTGTTCTCAGCAGCTACCACCACTGTCAGCAAAAGGCGTGATCCTCAGCACATTAGGAAAAGGAGGTGAGTAGAGAAATCTGAAGGAGGGGACATTCTTTTCGTTTAGGAAAAGAATCTGGAAAGCTTACTCTGGATCTTTCAAGAAGGGATACCTACAGCACAACGCTTAAGGAGTCAAGCTTTGGATTCAAACACCTGATGCAGAATCTTCCTATGTTAGAGAATTAACCAGAAGTTAAATTCCCTCATCAAAAAACAGAAGCAGTACTAGTTTACATCAACCTCCTGGACGTACTATAAACACAACACTCTAGGTAGAGGCCCTGTTGAGTGTGAAGGGTCCTGGCACATCTGGACATGCAAGGAAGGCCACTCATCATGGCCTGGAGGAGTGCCTGAGCCCGCAGGGCAGCACAGCAGCCAGGAGGTGGCAAGGCTCTTTGGGAAGACCATGATCAGCAGTCCCTGTTCCAGCTGTGACACACGTGTGCCCATGTTCCAGCATGCTTTGTGCCCACAGGGGTCTCAGAGCCTCTTCTGTCTTGCCTGCAATTGTTCGGACACAGTTTGCAAACAGTCCATCATGAATTGATGTGGGACACAGTGGAAAGTGGCACATCACGGATGGAGTTTGTGGTACCCAGCAGCTGCCAGGCCCAGACACTGGTATCTGTGAGATGCTACCCAAAGGGCACTTGAGGGTACTTTACAGAGTGCTCATGCCCTGTGTGCTAAAGAGAGGCTGAGGCTGGCAGCCTTTCTCATAAAGTAGCTACTTTAACCCTGCAGCAACTGTTCAGTACACACAGTAAGATATGGAAGGCTGTGCTTTAATACAGTACAAAGAGATTTCTAGTTACCCCTCCCCCACACAGCGGAAGGAACTTGGCCTTCACTGAGGCCCTACCTGCCTGTCCACAGACAGAGGACCTCGCCCAAGGTGTGGGCAACAGGATCTGGACACAGCTCCAGGCCTGGCACACAATGACCGCCAGCATAAGCTCCCCACTCCCTGTGCGGATCAGACCCAGAGCACGCATCTGTGAATGCTGAGCCCTCTTGCCTGAGAGCTGCAGGGCTGTAAACCCTGGATCCCCCGTGGGCAATGTGGCAAGTAGTCCAGCTGCCAGAAACATCTGTGTCAGGCTCCAGTGGCAAAGAAACTTGCATTGTGTTAAGCCTCTATTATTCGGGGACACTTACCCAATCAAATAAACCTAGTCAACAAAGCTTTCTGAAATACCAGCTCTTCCCCTCTTTTCAGTTAATTGTCTTTTGGAGTCTTTGCGTCACAGTGAGAGCTGACTGAAAGCAGAAGCCACGAGCAGCCTTTGTTTGCAAGTAAGTAGTTACCCGCTCTGTCCCACTACTGCGCTCGTTTTGAGCCTGCGTGGTCTACCTGCGACCTGCCGAGACTGCTCTCTGCCTGCCCCCACCCGGCCTGGAAGAAAGTAGACACGTTCCAGCTTCCATTTCTGCAGCACTGTTAAGAAATCACAGCACACTCACCAGCCCACACTTTCCTTCCTAAAATAGGGTGCTGACCTCAAACAAAACCAGGCTTAGGCTGCATCTTCATGGGCGACCATGTGTGGCATGAAACAGGCTTTCCAGCCGGCACTGATTTGGCAGTGACTTAAAAGCACAACCAGATGTTTTTATGGAGAGCAGCTCTTTTGGCCACAAATGTTTCCAATTTAAATACATTTGTTTTGACTCTATTTTGCTGCAGATGGAAAACATCCATTTTCTTTCTTTCCAGCGGGGAGAGGCGGTGGACACTGGCGAGTCTCACGCAGAACTTCAGGGAAAGCTGCGTTTCCATACGTAGAATTCTTAAAAGGCGACTTTGCATTTTAAAGCAATTGGCTCTTCTTAGACAATTTTCCACCCTAATTTGTAGCATAAGTCTTATTAAATACCTGTGTGCTTTGGGTCCTACGAACTGTCATACTTTTAAGTGATAAGTCAAGCAGATCTATGCAAGATGATGGAGGGGCTTCTGGCTGTGGCGTCAACAGCTACTGCGAGTAGCTAGTTAGGATTTTTATCAGATGTGCATTACGTGGAAGTGTTATATCAAGTTTACTTGTAACTGGTGGGCTGAAAATGAATAAGAATTTTAAACATTATAAAAATAATAAAAAAATGTTTTCTTGTTTTGTTTTTTTTTTTTTTTTGCAGGAACCAACTAATGCATATGTGACAAAGCAGAAAATGAGGTTGGCAAGAATAAGTGTTTCTGTTCTAAGAATCTAGGGAGATATATTTTAACTCATACTATGCAACGTTTTTATTAAACAAGTTATCCTTAAGAATCATTATTTTAATTTAATTCTATGATGTATGAGAAGCTTCTTAAAAACACAAGAAAGAGGTTTTTTT
>NDGN011324489.1:0-14597 GCA_002564285.1 Tympanoctomys barrerae
CTTTGCTTAGCTTAGCTTGTTCTAAGTAGGTGCTTTAGACCACTGAGCCATCTCACCAACCCTAGTTTTTTATTTTTTAAAAAAACAATTTTATGTATTTATTTACTTTGGTGGTGCCAGGGATTGAATTCAGGGCCTCCTTGCCAAACATGCACTTATTCCACTGAGCTATGTCCCCAGCCACCCTGTGTGGTTTTTGTAATTCAATATCTTGAGAAAAACTTCAGCAATTCTTATGTTCTCATCTTCATTGCAATACTCATGGGTGGAAAATGCTTCTAGGCAACTTTTGTGTAGTCTTCAATTGTCAAAGTATGTTTCTGAGACAGCAGTGTTTGCGTTATCTTGGAGGTTGTTAGGAATGTAGGCAACCTGAATCAAAGCTGCTTTTTAAGAAGGTCCCCAGGTAAAGCAGGTGGGTATAAAAGAGGGAGAAAGTTCTTCTAGTCAGTGCTTCTCATCTTACTTGGAGTGAAAGATTAGCACATGTATTTTTGGCTAATCCAGTATGGCAATGGGCAAACAAAATTTAAAAATCCAAAGATAAAAATTGTAGGCCCAAGTTTTAAATGGAAGAAATATAAAATTACAACTCTTTTAAAGATCTATGGTTTCTTTCTTTTTTTATGTATTTAGTACAGGGTCTCACTTGGACTCAGTGAGCCTGCTGTTTTCAGCCTTCCCAGTGCTGGGATTACAGACATGTGCCACCACGCCCAGACTCCATTGCAGGCTCAGCATGCCCAGGGACAGGGCCGGAGCATCCTGTTTTGTTGGGGATTGAACCCTGGTCCTTGCACTTGCTTAAGCAGGCGCTTAGTCTGCTGAGCGATCTCACTGGCCCCTTGAGTTTCTAAACTCTTACTCATTTCTGTTTAGCTTGTTGCTGACTCATAGCAAAGAATTTGAGAAGGTAGCAGTGCAAGAGCATCTTCCTACCAGCTCCAGTATGCAGAGCAGCGCCTGAAGCCTTCATCATGCTGAAGGTCCCTGGCAAGCTCAAGGGCCTGAGTTCAATCCCCAGTTCTGCCTAAATAAATAAATAAATAAATAAATAATTCTATCAGATTAATGCAAGAGCAGAGGGAAGTGTGGGAGTGTGGTGCAGCATGGGGACGGGGTAAAGGCCTCGTGTTCCACAAAAGCCAAGCACACAAGCACAGCGAGGGGCACATTAACTTGTGGTTTATTATCGGATGCAATGGGAGGAGTGTGCTTATTGAAAGGAATGGAAGACGGCCTCCACACCGTCGCTGAACTGTCGATGGAGGAACCTTACAGATGCCTTTAGATCCTTGTTAAGCTTAATTTTCTACAACTGAAATTCCTTTTTTTTTTTGTGGCTGGCTCAGCCCAGCTGGGGGGTGGAGCTGGCGCGGCCTGTGGTGCTGGGGATCAAACCGCGGTTCCTGCACTTTGCCTAAGCTTGCTTTTCTTTCTTCCTTTTTTCCCTTTTCCTCACTTTTTTTCTTGCTTTAAAAGCAAAAAAAAAAAAAAAAAGAAAAAAAAAAAAGAAAAAGAAAAAAGAAAGAAAGAAAGAAAAGAAAAAGAAAAAAAGAAAAGAAACACCTAAGTGTCATGCCTTGAGTCTTGCTGGCCGGTGTTAGATCTAGCCAGGGTGCCGGCGGATGCCACTGACCTTCTGTTTTGCCTGATGTGCTGATTCTCTTCCCTTTTTCTGGAATTTATGATTGTCCGTTTATTGACCTATGCCAGGGGCTGATTGCAGTGCCTTCACACAGTGGACTTCTGTAAAGCTTTCTGCTTATTCAAGTGTCAATACCTGTAATTTTATGGCACTTACAGTTACGCACTTGTGCCTTTCCTTTTATGTCAGGGCTCATTCATTCCTCTCTCTCTGTGACAGGTTCAGTGTCTTCTCTCTTAGCTTTAAACTTTTATATGTTAGTTTTAGAAAGATTTTAAAACACAGTTGGCATATTGAACTATATTGGGTTATTTTGCTGAATTCAAGTACCTACAAGCTTTGGTCTGGCATCAAGTATGGAAAGGACCTTTAAAGACTTCTCCAAATACAGTTTCTCTAACTGCAGTGGAACACCCATCTCTGACAAAACAAAACAAAAAAGGGGGATATAAATAAAAGACTTTTTTTGCTCTTGTTTTGGTATGTGTGTGCAAAACTATATATGTATATACAAGATAGGATAGACATACGGCTACTTTTTCTTAGCTCATTGAGAAGAAAGGCTTGTACTAATATAGTTTAGACAAGATATCATGTCTACATCTTGTCCTCTGAACAACTACTACAAAGACAACAATATGCAGTGTATTAATTCTTGTAACTGTCATACTAACCTGTTTTGAGACTGTTTCATTGCTTTTATCTTTTTTCTCAATAAAATGAATAAAAAATGTTTTAAATTGCTAATAATACTATCATATTCTGCTAAAATTTGATATATATCATTGCAAATGTTTTTCAGTTTTTAAAAAATAACTCGATTGAGGGATAAGTTATATACCACAAAAGCTACCTGTATGGGGCAAGGGTCAGTAGTAGAGCCTAGCATTCAAGAAACCTTGGGTTCAATTTTCAGTACCACACACAAAAAAATTCATTTGTTTTAAGTGTAGTTCAGTGATTTTTTAGTACATTCATTGTGTTATGCAATTGCCATCCTAATCAAGTTTTGGGATTTTTTAAAATAATAATTTCACCTAATTCCTATCCCATGTACACACGACCTCAGGCAAACCTAATCTATTTTAAATCTATAGATCTAGATTATCAAGACATTTTATATAAATTGATTATGTCATATATGGTCTTTTATGTTGGTTTCTTTCACCTAGCATAACATATATGCTATTTTGTGGCATGTATCAGTATTTTATTTAATGTTGAATATTACTCCACTGTCTAGATATTAATATATTTTGTTTTACAACTCGTTAGTTGATGGTTGCATTTCAATATCTTTTAGGTACCAATTATTACATTATATCAAGTGTTGACCAAGTATATGCTTAGTGTGGCATTTGATTTTATTTTAAGGTGGATAAACATTTGTAATGGATAAAAGTATTTTCTTTTTCTTTTCTTGTGAGCAGGGTCCAATCAATCTGTATGGAGCACATACATTCTTCTTGTGCCTTGAAGATGCCAGTGGCTTCTCTTTTGGAGTTTTTCTGATGAACAGTAATGCTATGGGTAGGAAGCATCTTCTTCTCTTCCACCGCAGAAGTAGGTTTTAGGATACCCATTTTATAAGAGAAATTACTTCTATGTTGAGATCACAAATCTGAAAGTAAGTTCAAATGCAAATACAGCTCACACTTAAAGCCACTTTCATTTAAGACTGCTTCCAGGGTCTCCTTTGGTGAAATGCTTTTCCTAACAGTCTGTACATATTGTTTATAGAATCCATCAGTATATTGGATTCACTGGTAAGCATATTTAAACATATCTATTGTTCCAATGTGTACCATGTTGTCTGTTGGTAGGCAATAGATTTTGCTTTAACAGACTGTTTCTCACAGCCCAAACTTAATATACTAAATAATCTTCCTTCTCCAGATTCTGGATCATTGGTGAATTGAAAAACATTATTTATTTATTTATTAAAGCTTTAATTATAATCACATTCATGAAATAAAAAAAAATTAGCTATCTTTTTGTGTAGGTTATACCACTGATAAATTCCAAAAATTTATGGTTTTAGGTGGGTCAGCTAAACTAGAATTTGTTTTTGTTTTTCCTAAACAAAACTCAGTGCTTCTTTAGAATTTTAGTAATCTCGTGATAAAGTGAGCATAGGTGACTTTGACCTCTTAAAGAATAAAACTGAGATTGACTTGGAAGGTTCCTTTATTCATACAGACTCCAGAGAAACTTGTTAATGATAAGATTCTAATAACTCCTCTTAATCCTTTCAGAGGTCGCCCTCCAGCCAGCCCCAGCAGTCACTTACCGCACCATCGGGGGTGTTCTTGACTTCTACGTGTTCCTGGGAAACACTCCAGAGCAAGTGGTTCAGGAATTCCTGGAGGTAAGGCTTTGCGTTAGGTGGCGTCATGCATTGACGCTGCCACCTACACTTATGTCAACTAACAAGGGGAAGACAAATGCTATTAGTAGACAAATGGACTATAAATTCTGGGACTGTGAGTCTTTCCCTCCTTGCACTGTTTATTTTGGTGATATTTTTTGGATGCTTTCTGCATGCTAAAGAGGCATATGAAAGGCTTAGGAACTACCAGAACAAGGTAGTTGATCACCCTGCTCTCATGGTACTTGTCATCCATGCAGGTCTGATCAATTATTCCAAATACTGACAGCCACAAATCAGCAAAGTTTATTCATTCAACAAATATTGATTCAGGGGAAGGAATTCTGTGCTAACTCTTTACATTTGACTCTAACTATAGAATAAAATAGAACATTAGATACTATCTTCGCCTAAGCCTTCTGCTTTATAGACAGAAAAATTCAATTACAAAAAGATGAAGTACTTTGTTAAAAATGTTCATAAAGCAATATAAAATATGGTTCCAGATGCCAGTGAATTTGTAATAAAATAAGGAAACTCAACACAATTGATATAATTAATTATTGAGTAATTACAGTAGGAAACATCTATAATACTGAAAACGTAGTCAATGAGGTACAAAGTGGAGGACTCAAAGACGTGAGCTAGGCACCCTCCCAGTTAGGGCAGAGACTATTAGGAATGTATGAATCAGGACAGGCTTCAGCTGGAACCTTGACAACGTGCTGGCTGGAGCAGCTTGAATATTCAAATTCTAAGCATAGTCCAGTGTTCTTCACCCATCCACTCCTAACCCTATCCACTGTTTTTCTTTTGTCCCTGGCAAATGCCACTATCCAGAATTACAGTAGACAATTATTTCTTTTAAGCTCTGTGTAGGAGGAAACTATATTTTCTCTCATCATATTCAATGTACCCACATCAGCTCTTTGCACATTGTAGGAAGGAAAAAAAAAATCCTCCCATAAACACTAATACCACTAGTCTCCAACCCCAAGATCCAAGATGGTGGGTTACTTGTGAGGCTTTTGTGTGTGTGTGTGTGTGTGCTATAATTTTGGGGAATGCATTTAAGTACACGATGAAGAGATATGTATATGGTGGAAGTCTGCCAATTACTCTAGAAGATTACTTTTGTCTCTATCATTCTTTGATTTGAAAACTTTAGAAAAAATGAAACGGAGCTAATGTTTCCACTGTGGCATGTGGCAATAGAAATAGCACTTGCTGTAAAGCTTAGGAACTCTTTACTTCTCTTTGTAGCTTGTTGGTCGACCATTCTTGCCTTCCTACTGGAGTCTTGGGTTCCAGCTTAGTCGCAGGAATTATGGCGACATCACTGGATTGAAAGAGGTTGTGAAGCGAAATCGTGAAGCTGGGATCCCATATGTAAGTTGATACTTTTAGCCTCATTTAGGATCATTTTGTATTTTACTTTTTTGCACCAAATTTAATTTATTAGGAAAAAATGCAAATAGACTAGTAGGCTGGTAGACTGACAGGAATGCATGCATACTTCCTGTCAGAAATTTTGCAGGTTAAATTGCCTATCTGACTGTAAAAATGTAAACACAGTTCATGAGGTCAAATGGAAATGGTTTTGGATCCTAGCTGTGCATCTCCTTAGCTCCATTCAATGTTGGACTAGTTAAGTCATATTTCAAGCCTTCCTTTCCACCTTTGCTACATGACAGTATAAGATGTACTTCACTTAGGGCTGGCCAGATAGCTCAGCAGATTAAAGTGCCTGCTTAGGCAGCCACAAGGACTGTTCTGGGCATTGGTGGCACCTGTAGTTCCCGCGCTTAGGAGGCTGAAAACAGGAGGATCACTATGAATCCAATTTGTGTAGTGAGATCCTGTAATATACATATATATATATATANNATAGATATATAGATAGATAGATAGATAGATATATTTTTACTTCACTTTGTGATAAAAAATAATAATGTGTGAAATGTATATAAAACACTTACCTTAGAGGATGAACTCCATCCTGCCATTTTATGAGAAAGCAACACCTGAGGTGACATGACTGAGAAGAGCTGATGATCATACCAGTGACTGATGGTAAATGAACTTATCACACTAACCTTGTAAACTCTGTCCAGACTTATCAGACTAATTTTTAAGCTTTGTAATTGAACACGACTTATGATTTCCAGTATCCACCCATAAGCCAACAGATAACTTAGGAAATTTTGATAAGCTTTTCTAGGCAAGGTAGAATACATGATTAGGGAAATTATCCAAAGGGTTTATCTTGGGTTAGCATTTTGGAACTTTGGAACCTTGAAGCAGTCATGTACGTGTTAGAGTGTGAAGGAAGATAGTCCATGTGTAAATGGCTTTGGCTTGATCTTAGATCCTTGAGTCCCCTCTCAGAGTAGTGGCTAGGGCAGCCAAGGGGATCAATTTTTCCTTTGAGAAATCTGATGCTCATTGTGCTGTTTTGGTATTAAAGGGAAATTGATTGCATTTAATTTCATTTCTCTTCTCTCTACTATCTTATAAAACCCAGTTCTGAAGGGAATCAGACCATATTTTTTCACATTTATTATTTTACAAAGGACCTTCACATTTTTGATGCACCCTCCTCGATCACTATGTTGTAAGGGAGTAAACAGAGACACTGCATGATTAACAACCTTTTCTGGTTGCACAACTAGCTAAGGAACAGGATCACTACACAGAGAGAGTTTGTTTGACTGCACTTGTAGTACTGGCTCTAATCTCTCTTCTTGCTTCTGATGAGAAGGGCTTTATGGAGATATTAGCAGCTGAAGAACAAAGCAGACTTTCTTCCACAGTGGGAGCTCTTCTTTAGGTGGTTGTAGGGGAACATGGGTCCTAAGTGACCTCTTAGTACCAGAACAAATGATGCCATATTGGGCAACAGGCCACAGGCTGGAGGTTCCTACTGCACTACTACATGCGAAACCCATAGTGTCTTCCATAGGTCTTCAAGGTATGTAGCAGACTGGGAAGGAAAGAGCAGCCAGGATCAAAAGGCCTGTCATCAAGCCCCAGCCAGCTTTCTAGCTGCCCAGGCCTGTGATTCTGGGAAATCTCCCTTAGTTCCTTCACATTTCGATCTTTTCACTAAGGATAATGCCCATTCCTATAGGTTGATGTGCAAACACAAGAAACAATGTGTGCCTGAGAGTTTGGTTAGTTAAAGCTCTCTGTCTGCCATTGATCTTTATTAATCACTCTAGCAGTTTCATAAGGCAAGAAGACCATTTTCTCCTTTTTAATTTTTTTAAATTTTAGGGCAGGGTCTACAGAGTCTACAGAGTCTCACTGCATAGATTGGACTCGTAGTGATCCTCCTGTTTACAGCTTCCCAAGCGCTGGGATTATGGGTGTGTGCCCCCACACCCAGTCTCAATCATCATCTCGATGCACCCCAGGGGCAGGGCTGGCATGGCAGGCCCAGGGATGGAACTCCCAGCCCCTGCATCTGCTTAAGCGGGTGCTGTAATCCACTGACATTTTTTCTTTTTATGCTGTATTCTGCCTTGGTATTTGGCATTCAAGGTTGTAAATCATTGTGAAATTACTGATACACTCTTCATAGAAACACTTATGAGCATTTTCTATAGATCCAGCATCCAGGCTTTCAGGTTCTAGAGATGAACACGATGCAGTCCTGTTGTCAAGTTCCTCTCCACATTTTATGAGGGGGTGAGATAAAGCTACTATGTAAGACCATCTCTTTCTTTTAGAGATGCTTGTTCATGCCTAGGAGTTAGCTGGACCTGGAGGTTTCAGGACTAAGAAACATGGCTTTTTTTTTTTTTTTTAAACAGTCAGGAACTGCAACTGAAACATGTTTGATCAGCAGGATGACCATTCCTCGATTCTAATTGCCATTGCTGTCTTTCAGGATGTCCAGTACTCAGACATAGACTACATGGATGGAAGGAAAGACTTCACCATTAATGAACAGGCTTACCCCAACCTTTCAGATTTTGCGAAAGAATTACATGAGAATGGACAGAAATACATAATTATCATGGTATGTTTAAACATGTGCTCTGTTGCCTTTTTTTTTTCTTTCACAGGACAAAAAATATTTATAAAATAATATTATGTGCCCTTTGTTTATTAGAATCCCGGCATCTACAAGGACCCCACCTACACCGCCTACAACAATGGAAGTATAAAGAGAGTGTGGGCCTTGGACAGCAAAGGCTTTGCAGTCGGGGAGGTAATTTCTCAGCGTAATTTACTACTGTTGGGGGTTGCTTTTTACTTGGGTATCGCGATGGGTAAAAGGTGAGTTCCACCATTGCTTTCTTTAGTATTGATTTAAAGTGTCTTCCTCATTATTATTTGTAAGCCAATAATTGTATGAATCAAAGCAGTAAACTTCTGAAGGATTTAAAAAGCTAATCCTGACTCACTCATGCTGCAGATACCTGAGAAGCAGTATGTCCTAGAAGAATATTCAGTTACTTAAAATCCTTCTGCCTCCAAATTTCCATCCACTTTCCCCAAAAATAAAGTAAGTCTAACAGCACACCTGGGTGTTCACAGGTTAATGTGGAAGATGTCTCATCTGAAACAGTCTTCATTTGTGCAAGACTACTGGATAAAGCCCAGACTTGAGGCTAAGGTAGCAGTTTCAGGCTACCTGCTCAAGTTGGAATAGACTGCTCAAGAGCCCCTTCCCAGGAGATCTGAGATCCTAAGACTCTGGACCTTACATCAGAGCATATACATAGTAACCTCTTATTTCAGTTATGAAGAGGCTCAACTCTAGATGATCAGATTATGTGGGAGTTGCTAAAGCAAATGCTTAATGGAAAAAGTTCATCAATCTCCCTGAGTGGCTTACTTTGCCAAATTGTCTTTTCAGGGTCACTCATGAGTTTTCCTTAACTCTGCTAACTTAATTATTTTTATTGATTCTGTTTACAATACTTCATTTTATTTACTTACTTTTTAATTGAATTTCTATTTCCATGAGGCAGTAGGATAGTTTCTTTTGTTCTGTAAACCAAGATTTCACTTTTTCTGTTTTATATGAATTTTAAAATATCAGGTACACCCATATTCATGTATATATACAAAATCAGAGAGGCTCTAGTCAAATGAAAATTCTTTTGGTCATTGAAAAATGACTCATATCTGTGAGTCATTTTAGTATTGTAAATATTTGGGCATTGTATAATGAAATATTTACAGATAATTATAAAAATCTAATTAAATGGTTACCTCAATTGACCAATAACTAAGAAGAATCATTTAGCTTTAAGTGCTGGCAGAGGGACCTGTTGGGGAGGTGGTAGGAATTTGTTATAGGTGTATTTGTTATAATGGAGTTTTCCTTTCTGTTCTGGAGTGAGCACTGCTGTTGGCAATTGCTTTGCTGAATGTGTGTGCTGAGATCCAAAATTCCTTCTCATTCTTTCTTAGGGCCCATCACCTAAAGCAAAGGAGTAAGAGTTCAATCCACTTAAAGTGGGCCTTTCAAGCTCCCATCATACCCTTTTAAGACTTCTTTGCAATGTATCTATTCATTATGTTGCCAAGGGTGAAGCTATTCCCAATTCTCAGCCTGGGGGTTTATTGGAATAATCAACAGGAATTTAATTTTTCACAAAAGCTTGCATCCTATTGATTCAGAATTTTAAGTAATTTGGCTATGGTTCTATCTTTGTGCTATTTGTGGAAGATGTTTAAAGTTATTGTTTGATATATGTACATGAAAGTACTTAATCATTTATAAAATATCATTTGCGTGCAAATATCAACATATTTATACTAAAATTAATTGGGTTTACTTTAATCTTTATTTCATAGTAGATTAAACACAATTATTTTAAAATATTGTAATTAGATATTGTACTATTTTAGATAGTTCATCTCCCAAGTGACAGAGACATAATACAGTTTGATTTTATCATTTTCATAAAAACATACAATGTATTTTCATTCAAGCCTTTTTCTTTTTTCTTCCTTTGGTTTTCATATATTTTCACTCTTTTGTTTTTATTGGGGGAGTCACAGGTTTAGAGTCAAAAATGATATGAAACATGGGGTTTCCGGTAAAAGAAACAGTAGCCAAGAGCACTGTACTTGAACAACTGAACTAGGAGACAAATTGCCACAGCAGTTTTTGTTCCCTAGGGCTACCCAGGCCAAGTGGTCTTTCCTGATTTCAGCAATCCAGTGTGCACCCAGTGGTGGACAGAGCAACTCAGTGACTTTCATAACCGCCTGGAGTTTGATGGCTTATGGATTGTAAGTTCTTGTACCAGATAGAAATTGCCTTTGAAAGCAAAAATATCAACTTTTCAGGTGAATTTGACCCTTATTTTTAATAAAATACATAGTTTGAGGTCATTCTATTCAAAATTCTCTTGTTTAATGCTGAATTTACATCACTAAACTAGGCTTTTAAACATCCTAGGCATTTATTCTAAATTTGCAACCAACTGGTCATTTCATTTTGGTAAGTTCTTTTATTAGCACATCTTGGTAGTACATGATGTTTGCATTCATCTTAGGGAGTTGGTACATGTACTCAATATATCTTAATTCTTTTTCTTTCCCTTCCCTCCCTGTCCTGATCCCTAGTTTATCTTTAGTTTTCTCTTCTCTCTCTCTCTCTCTGTCTCTCTCTTTCTGTCTGTCTGTCTCTCTCTCTCTCTCTCTCTCTCTCTCTCTCATTCATGTTTGCAATGCAGACCAATTACATTCATTCTGTGTGATGGGTACATGTACATGATATCTGACAGATTTTGAATCTCTCTATGCCCCTCTCAAGTACTTGGTTCCCTTCCCATCTGCAAAAGATCTCTCTCCCTATTTCCTTTTATCAATCTTTTATTTGCTCTCTATTTGAACTTTGCCTTCCTCCTATGAGAGGAGCCATGTGGCATTTAAGCTCGTGTGTCTGGTGTATCTCACTTGACATCATGTTTTCAAGAAACATGTATTTTCCTACAAATGTCTCAGTGGTGTCTTCTTTTATAGCTGAGTAGTGTCCCATTATGTATAAATACCACCTTTCCTTTATGCATTTTCTGTTAAAGAACATACAAGCCTCTTCGAAGACTTAGCTGTTAGGCATGTCTGTAAACATGGACATGTCTGATTCACTGTAATGAGGTGCTCTAACTGTGCTGGGAAGAAGGGAGGTTTCTGGGTGAAATGGAATTTCTATTTTTAGCCTTTGAGAAATCTCCATATTGATTTCCGTATCTGTTGTACTAATTTACACTTCCACTGGCAGTGTAAGAGACTTTCTTTTGTTCACAGCTTTGCCACCACTTGTTATTATTTGATTTCCTGGAAATTGCCATTCTCAGTGTTGAAAGTTCAGTTTTGTTTTAATTTTCATTTCTCTAATAGCCAGAAAATTTGAAAAAAAAATTCATATGCTTACTGGCCATTTGTTTTCTTCTGAGAAATTTCTGTTGCCCATTTTTTCAGTTGGGTCTTTTATTTGGGGGATCTAATTATTTATATATTCTAGATATTAGCCTTCTGTCCAAGGAATAGCTAGCAAATTTCCCCCCTCTCTGGGCAGTTGTCTTTTTACTCTGTTGCTTGATTCCTTTACTGTTATTTCTTTGCAACTGGAGTTCTGCTCAGAAGGTGCTTTTACATTTTTGCAAGGTGTCAGTTATTCCTCCATTAACTGTCAGCATAAAAACATGACTTTGTTAAAAATTATGGTTACTGTACTGTTATTTGTAGTATTACCTCAAAATATTTGAAGTAATTCAAGGGAGCTCTTGTATTTCTTATTTGTGAATGGAGGGGACTAGGAAGGGAGAGAAAAATTGAAAACATTTTTGTTTGTTTAAAAGACTAGAGATTATTTATTTTTAATCCAATTTAAAGAAATGGATTTTATCTCAATGATATATTATCTTATTGCTCCTCACTCAGTGAAATAAAAGGTGGAGAAACTTATAAAACAGAATTGTTATCCTGTCTTTGCTTTTTCAACAAAGGTATGAAATTGTAAAACCAACAACAAAATCTTTGAGTCAACAATTTTTAATTAATAGATTGAAATTAATTTCTAATTAAAGTTATGCAGAACTGAAAATTTCCTATGAGTAATCGGATACAAAATGACAATCTTACTGAAGGTAGAACAGAGGCCAATAAAATTTGGAGAAATTATCCACAATTCAGTTACCACTTCACAAGACACACCTGATACCTTGGCTGGGGTTTTGGTAAGCATCTCCTAACAGTTTAGCATGAACCAATAACATCTTCCAATTTTGTATGTTGTGTCTTTGAAGGAAATGGATGAAGTCTCTAGTTTTCTCCAAGGTTCTGATCAAGAGTGTGAATCAAACATCTTGAACTTTCCTCCCTTTGTGCCCAGTAAGTGTTCCCCTGCTTGCTAGTGTTGCAGCCACAAGAATCATTTGAAACAATACTCAGTGTGGTTAAGTGCACTTCGCTTCCCTGTCCAGCAGGGCCCATCCCCATATACCCCGATCACTCTCCCTCTTGAGTCTCTGTGGCTTTACCTGCTCTCCAATCACGTTTTTGCTGCCGTAATCCATGGACAACATGTGGTGAAAGTGTTCGACTGAGCCTGGAGCTCTTTGCCCTCCTGGACTCAAAATTCTCTCAACCTAGATCTCAATGAATTAGCACAATAAGTTATGTTTAGTTGCATTGTTCTCACTAGCGATGGCTGAGTGCCTTGAGTTCGGTGCTGATGCAGAGACCTGGTTTCTTCCATTTGCTGTATGTGAGGCAGTTCTGAGTCACTGTGACAAAGCACCTGGAAAAGTCATTGTAGTGGTGGAAACGTTCATTTCGGCTCACAGTTTTGGGGGTTTCAGCCTAGGGCAAGCTGTTTTCAGGCAGACTAACCAGAGAGGGAGGGCATGGTCATGCCAAGCCGCTTACTTCAGGGCAATGAGGAAGCAGGAAGAGAAGGAGCCCTGGAAAACAACTGTGCCTCAAGGGGCTGACTTCGTGCAGCCCGCCCCCATCTCCTAATGCCTGTACAGCCGTGAATTCATGAGTAGATCAATCCATCATCTTTCAACAGTTCCACTTCTGAACACATGAGGATATTTTTGTCCAAATTATAATAGTCTTGCTCTCCCCCTAAGAGGCCTCTATCTCCAGCTTCATGGGTGATGGGAGTTTTATGGGTGGGTCTGGATGTAGGTTCTACCCAGTTCACTCACATTCTTTTGCCAGGGTATGATCAGGTAAATGCAGCTTAACTCCAAGGGGGTATTGTCTTCCATCACACCCACCTTATGCTCCTGGAGAGAACACTGGTGGAGTAGCAGTTGGGCGGCAGTATCAGGTTACCTACTTCATGGATCCTACCTATACTCCTATGACCAAGGACTAGCAGTTTCTTTGGCCAGCACTGGTCACTGAAGGAGTAAAGGATGATTTGGAGGGAGTTTTGATAACCTCCTGCAAAGTCTGCTCTTTAGTTCTCTAGTTTATTCTTTGTTGCCTTCTACTTGTGCTCCACCTCCCCCATCCTTTCTGTTCATTTTGTATGAGTTCATCATACTTAATCTCCTACATTTCTTCTTGGCCAAAGCTGTGCTTTGTGTTTTCCTGCAGAAATCCTCCACCTTTCACCTTCTGCTTGCTCTGGCAAGGACCTCGCTCCTTATCTCTCTGCTTTTTGTCTCCTTCCATGTGACCAGCTACTTTCCCTCTGAGCTGGGCAGCTTCTCACATTTTTAAGGTTGCCTAAGACATATTATTAGCATGATAAAGGAAGATATAATTACCTTGAACTCTGGGAAAATATTACTCCTCTTCTTACAATTGAAATGGTTGTGGATCTCATGTCACAGGCTAAGCTATGTAAGGAATGCATTTGTCTTTATAGTTTATAATCCAGCATAATTTCTGACTACAAATCTTGGTTCTGTGAGGCTGCTGGGATAAGCTAAGCCTTAGTCTTTCCTTGTTCTATGCTGTCTGAAATTGTGCTTCATGTTAAGGTCCCATATACAACGAAATTTCATGAAGGAAGGTAAATATGGCCCCGGTGAGGGCTCCACAGACAAAAGGGGAAGTAAAAAAGAGATTGCGATTGCCAGTCTTGCAGCAGAAAAGGCTGACCACCTTGGGGTTGAAAAGGGGAAAATATAGTAACCCTGTGGGTTCTCAGAGCCAGGATTTGAGTTCTTGTTCATGAAAACACTCAAGGGACCCATCTCATTTTTTGTTCTTGTTTTTATTTATTTTTTTTTTTTGAGGTTAATTCTTTATGTATAACTTACAATGTTTCACTCAGGTAACAGTATCATCTGTACTCAGTAAAGCAATTTAAATTCACAGTAATTTATATAGCAATGTCAATTTATTTGTTTGATATTCAAATGTGATGCTATGTTCAGCTTGAAATACTATATTTATATCCTGCCATCAACCATTTCGGGATGTGGCTTCATATTCTTTTACATAAGATTTAATTCTCTATTATTTAGTTTTAAATGAATAATTCATATAAATCATAATTCTATGTATAAAGTATAACATATATGCATATGTTTATGCATATTTATATATGCATATATATAAATACATAATAGTTTCTTAAATACAAAA
>NDGN011324501.1:0-10041 GCA_002564285.1 Tympanoctomys barrerae
ATAAATAAATAAATAAATAAATAAATAAGTGATTTTCTAAAAACATTAAATGCTGCACATTCAATGATTGCTATTGTAGCCTAATGTGTGAAAGCCAAGCTCTGGAGAGTTGGGAAGTTTGTAAGTAGACATCAGCAGGAAAAGGACTGAATAAACTATGGAATGATGGAAGTCTCTGCATACACTAATATAATGCAGGAGACGTTCATGTACTGGCAAAGGAAGATGTCTAAGACATCACTAAGTAAAATCAAACTGAAAAAATTTGCATACCATAGTACACAAATATTTATGTTTATACATGACTTACACACACACACACACACACACACACACACACACAGAAGACACCAGAAGAAGGGACACCAAGAGCTCACCTGCTGACCTTGATTTCCTGCAGAGAAGGGAGAATAACTAATGATCAAAGAAATGGAGACTCTCATGTGGGAAAGAAATGTTTTACCCGAACTGACACTGAAACATCCTGTGCTTTTGGCATCTTGCAAGGCCTGGAAGCGCTGGCTGAGCAGTCTGAGGAAAGGCCAGGCCCTAGGCTCTGAAAGCCAGTGCCTTATAGTGAATGGGCTTCTTGTCAGGGACATAACCCTGTTGCTTGATACATCCAATTAATGGCCACAGATCGATTTGTTATCCTTTACTTGTCAGATATACGACGGAGTGTTTTTGAGTAATGAGTCATGTCTGATGGTGGCTCCAAATTATCCAGGCCACAAATTTAACCCCACCACTGAGAAATATGATTTCTTTATGACCATGAGAAGGCAAACTAAAAGCTGTGTCCCGCTAGGAGGCTATGAGACACCAGGCATCAACATCTCGCTTAGAGAGATAAATCTCTCTCCCAGGACATTTGAGTGGCTCCCTCTCTCTGCTGCCTATACTAAATCCTTGCTTAATAAGCAATAAACCTTGACTGGCTTCTGGAAATCTTAATTGACCATGATATGCACTGTTCTGTTTAAGTCTTGTAAAATTTTAAGTATGTACTGATGCAAAACTTGTGAAAAGTATAGCTAAATAAACGTCCCCCAAATATAACTTTGTCTTTGATATTTTCTTAATCCCTGCATATTAAGCAATTCTTTCATACTGAATTTTAGAAGATAATTTGATGTTAAAACATTGGTTTTTATACTCAAAATGATAGTCTGAGGTAGTTTGTGTGTTTTTCACCATTACCACAATGGATGAAAGGAAGTGAAGTGGAGAGAAGAGGATATAGGAGTAAATGAATGTTTCATTATCTAGCACAGATTCCAAAAGGAAAGGGTTATTGCTAAAGCCGAATTCATCCTGAGTGGCACGTCCCTCAAATGTCCTGTGCACATGGGCACATGGCCTTTAGTTCCTGGCAACTGCCCAGGACTCCCCAGTTCAGCAGCTCTCTGAGAAGGTTCTAGCATTTCTTCCTCTTTCCCTTGGCAGTATTCTCCTGGAAAACCTCATTCTGGTCCAACTAAATGACTTTACTCCACTAAACTTGCACCAGGGCAGCCAGGAGTTGCCAGAGATGGTCAATTTCAATGAACAAATGAGGTGTACATTAAACATAGGAGTGTGAATTTCAAACATGGATTCAGCCCACAGGACTGCCCTCTCAGGTTTTCCTTGTCACAGGTATGATTTGGTATGTCCTTCAGAATATCAAATGGTGGAAACTTAATTCCCAAATGCAGTAGTCTTGGAACTAGGGCCTCATAGAATGTTCTTAGGCTGTAAATGCTCTGCTCTCATGAGTGGGTTAATGCTATTTTTGCTGGAGTGAACAGGCTCTTATGGCAGAGGATTGCTACGAAATTCAGTTCAGCTTTCTTGGTTCTCTGTTGCTTTCTACCATGTTATGAAGAAGCAACAAGGCCCTCATGAAGGTCATCACTATGATCTTGGACCTCTAGGCCTCCAAAACTGTAAGGCAAAATGAACTTTTCATGTAAATTGACCAATCTATGATACAATGTTACAGCAACAGATCATGAATTAACTCTATGATCTTTCAGAACACACTTCTATAACTCTTCTCTCTTAACTTAACCTCTTCCCACTCCCTTTTTGGCCAATGAGGGTACCTTATTCTTCACAGAAAAAGCAAAGAATATGACCAACAGCAGAAAGACCCCATCTTCTCAGGACCAACATGCCCAGCTGCCCACAGCTGGACTCCCCTGTGTTGGCAGAAGTTATATCCCCAAACCCCTCAGACATCTCTACATCTGGGAGCCCAATCTTCCTTCTGTACCATCTTCAGATATTTACAATTCTCTTGCATTTTAAAAGTTAAAGAATTAGAAATATGACTCAGTGGTACAGTGTTTGCCTAGCATGAACAAAGCATTGAGTTCAATCCCAAGGATCAATCAATCAATCAATCAGTGCAGGTCTTTTCACTTGGCTCAAAACCTCTAACAGCCCTGCATGCAGCAGGAAATCCACAGCCCTCACTTGGCATTGGGGAAAGGTGATCTGCTCTCCACCCATCTCTGCTGGTTCAGCTGCTCCATGTTGTGTCAAGAGGGCAGTTTCCTCCAGCATAGAAGTCACAGAAATGGGAAACCTACTGCGTGTCAGTCTTATCCTTCAAGTTCACATACCTTACAAAAATCTACCTCATTTTATTCATTTCCCAGACCCAGGAAGATTTTTACATTTTGTCCAGAGTCCATAGCTATTATTTGAAGGAGGCATAATGTGTTGTTAGGAGCTGACTCCACCATACTGGAAGAGGAACTAAAGCACTGACTTTAAAATATCACTGCGTTATCAGTTTGTCCATACCTACACTCCCTAAATTAATTAGTTTAAAATGAGATATCATGAAAGTAAGATTTAAAAAATTAACTAAGTTTTACCAACTGGAAACCAAGATACAAGGGCAGATGGATAGAATAAAGTTATGTTGAAGATCTATCAGTGGAGAAAGCCTACAATAATTGAGAGAAAATCCAGAATTTATATGCAGCTAAGGAAAAAAGGAAAATGATATGGATTGTATATGTTTTAGAGTCTAATAATGAAAACCTACAGGTTAATGGGGGAATTCATTTTCCAGGTCCTGAACTTGATACAGAGATCTGGAGTCTTCTCTGATAGTGATATTTATATATTCCAAGTTACTCATTATTTTTAATCCCAGGATTAAAGATTAACTGAAACAATTCTGATAAAGAATTTCCAGCACTGCAGATAGAAAGCAATGCAAATGATGGTCATGGCAGGGTGGTGATTGTGGTGGTCTGATGGTCATGTAGTGGTGGTTTGTAAAAGAGAAACACTTTCCTTGACAGATTTAAACCCTGATGTCAATGATTTCTACATCAAAATGTCACTCACTTGACTTGGCTTTAGTGTGTAACTGCCTTCAGAGAACAGTCAAATGCATCATCCTGGAGGCAGCACAGCATCTGCTTGCTAGCCAGGCTCTGCTTGCTAGCCAGGCTCTGAAACACAGCAAGCACTCCAGAAAGGCCTGGGGAGCCAGCACTGGGAACAGCCTCTGGGATCTTCCACTTAATCTCCACATAAGTACCTAGTGCTTTGTTCTGAGGAATTAATCAGAGAGGCAATGATCTGGAGAAGGTGCTTGGGGAATGAGGCAGCAGGACGCACGTTAATCAGCCTTGTGTGGGAAGCTAAGGCAGGCTTTCTTGCACAGCTTCTGAGTTCCTGAGCCCAGAGGCCACCAAGGAAGGTATGGTATATGTGGCTCCAGCTGTGGACTAGAATGCTCAGCACAGAACATAGATATTCCAAGCTAATCTCTCTCTGTGGCTCAACTAGAAAGAACACAAGCTTGCAAGACAACAAAGGCTAGGGTTAGTCTGCACTAAAATCAAGGCTTAGTGTGTGATCTCAGTGAAGATTTAGACTGTGGTCATGGGCAGAGGTCAGTACATGGTGAGAATTCAAGAAAAATATAGAAGTCCTTTAATATCCTCAGAGAATTTGTTTCAGGACGATTCACCCTGCCCAGACAGGTACCAAAACCCATAGATGCTCAAGTCCTTTATAATTTTATAGCATAGCATTCTCCTGTGCACTGTAAATCATATCTTGATTACTTATATTAGCTAGTATAGTGCAAATGCTATATAAATACTTGTCATACTTTATGGTTTGAGGAATGATGAATAATGGCAAGACAAAAGTCTGTTCATGGTCAATCCACATACAGTGTTTAAGAGCAGCTTTGATCTTGACTTAGTTCAATCCATGGACGCCGAAACACGTGGATATGGAGGACTCATGGTGTATGACTGGGATCTGAGTTTTGCTTGGGGCCATTACTAGGGCTTTATGTCCCATTCCATAACCAAAATACTCAGCTTATGTTCACAGGTGGGGCTTAGCCAAGGTCAGGGTAAAGGCCCTGGAAACCTTGATGAGGAATTAGCTGCCTTTGAAGGTGCTGCAGCCAACGCATTGTCAGGTCACATAAAGGAGCTCAGGCGCACACCCCTTAGGAGCTGTGTACTCTATTTCCCAGGAACTGGGGCATAAGGAAAGCTACATTCACATTACTCAGGGAAGCTTATTTAAAATTCAGAAGGTGCCACCCTCCCAAGTAGCCCATGAACCTTGGAAGCTTCATTTCTGTGAGTTCCTCCTAGTAATTTTAATGCACACTAAATTTGAGACCCTGCTTTGGGTCCTCCTTGCCTTTCTTTCCAGGAGCTCCCAGAGACACCCTTTTTACAGCCCCAGGGAATCTCATGAAATCCTCATTTATCTCCTCATTTTGGGACTCAGGGCCATGGCCAGTACCGCAGGTGGCTTCCTTTCCCCTGCCAGCGCACTGACACAGAGCTTCAGAGGAGCCTCAGAAGTTGGCCATTCTGTCCTTGAATGATGGTAATGGTGGTGCCTTAGGATTTGACTGTGTGCATCCTTGGCTGGTTTTCCCCATTCATAGACAGCAGGTTCTGCAGACCTGTGACAAGAATAAGTGGCTGCAGCCCCCAGTGACAATGTATAAGCTATGCATATTAGCCACTCTGATCCTGACCCTTTGAGGTAGGCATAGTCACTGTTCTCATGTCAGATATTAAAAAAATAATAATAATGAGGCCAAATGAGGTCCATAAACCTGACAAGGACCACCTAACTGAAGAACAACAGAGCCAAAACTGATCCCCAAGTGTGCCCTCTGATGCTCTAATCCATAGCAATCCATAGATCATTATTATTTATTGATACAGAGTCTCACTAAGTAGTTCAAACTCATAGTGATTCTCTTGACTCAGCCTCCCCAGTGCTCAGTTTTGAGCGTGAGGTTCCACGGCTGGGTGTGGTGGTTGATATATTGACTGGATCTGCTTGTTGATTCTATGCCCTGGGGCATGGGTACCCCGCATTAGGGTGGGGAGGAACCGGCCCAGAGTGACTCAGCACAAAAAGGGTATATAAAGGAGTTGAGGAAGACTTATGTGCCCCACTTCCTGGGAGTTCTGATCTTCGCCAGATCCTTTTACAAAAATGTTCCACTTCGGAGGAGCTTGATCAGAGCTCAGATCTTCACGGTGGAGCACCAGGCTCCACAATCAGCATAAGAGGAAGAAAGAGTTTTGACAGACACCACAGCTGCTGCTGCTCCTCCTCTGCTCTTCCTTGCTTTCTGCCACCAGGAACTGCTGCTGTTTACCTTGGAGCCAGCAGAGTATGGACTGAAACCCCCACTAACTGTGAGCTAAATAAACCTTTCCTTCTTTTATTTTGTGTGTTGGTATTTTGTCCTAGCAAGGAGTAAAATGTAACCAAGACCCCAGGGGATCCAACTTGGGTACCTGCATTTGCCAGGCAGGCATTAGACCACCAAGCTATCTCCACAGCCCAAGGAATCTATACCTCATTTCTTAAAAACGTGACCACTTATTAAAGTTGGCAACATAAAAAGGAATCACTATCTTGAACCACTTCTGCTATTCCTCTTTATCCATTGGTCAGATTCTAAATTTATCATGCCTCTGCGATGGGAAAACTCTGGGTCTTGCACCCAGTATCCAGATGCAGAGAGATGGAGCTTTCCCTTTTGCCTCTTTGCACACACTTCTGATGCCTCTCAGGCTCACCTGCCTTAAGCACCCTGCTTCTGTGCAGTCTTTCTGGTCCCCAGGCCCCCGGCATCCTCACTCCCCTAGTGCAGATGGAGGGGGCCCCTCCTTGGACCTTGCATTTTCACAATACTCTCCCAGAAACAGTTCCCAAAGGCAACATTGTGTTTTTCCCCCTCTGAATCACTGATGGCATTGGACGTAATTGAGGTACTGTGGTTTCTCTCCAAATGTAGGCCACCAAGTGGATAGGTAAGATTAAGCCTAACAAGACTCATACTTAGCTGATTGGAATAAGGCTCTTTGCTATGTGTTAGGTGACGTCAGGAGAAGAAAGAAAATCTCATTAGTTTAATTCATTACATATACAGTTAAAAATCAGTGTATATACATACACTTTATAATTTAAACAATTCAGGATGAGCTTATTCTGCTTTCTTACCCCCAGATGATATCACTCAGGAAATATTTGTTATTAACCATTTAACATTTCCATTTATCCTTTTGGAAACTAGCTTGCAGAGAGATGTGAATTTTTCTTATTTATTTCATTCAACATGTACTCATGGAGTGTGGCAATTACTATTGGGTGGGGAATAGAACAGAGACTAATTAAATAGTTTCCTGTCTTGAAATAGTCTCTGTCTAGGGATTGAGGGACTGGGCATCAAAGCAGACATTTATAATGCAAGAAAGAAGGGAATAATTGGCAAACTAGAAGTATAAGTGAATATTTGGGAGTGCAGGGGAAGCTATAGCTAATGCTTATATGCCAGTTGCAAGGGGAGGGAGGGAAGGAAAGTAGGGAGGAAATAGGCAAGCTCTTGCATATAAGGGACTTTCTTCTCAGAGAAGAGTTTGTTGGAGCTCAGATGAAGAAGAGCTAGAAACCTAGTGACCTTCATCCTACAGGGACTATAACCATATTTCAAGAACCTTCTATATTTATCCATAAGATGGGAAAATAACAATACTGGCAAGAATTACCTGAGACCATACAGCTAAAATACTTGGGGAGGCACCTGGAAAATAGTCCACTCAATTAATCTTAGCAGATAATCTCCCATCCTCTTCTCCACCTCACTGTCTCCACCTGCCCCAGATAGTCTTGAATTCACTCTGTTTTCCTTCCCAGTTTAATGTGGGATTGTCTTACTGAGGTTGTCATCTGAATCATGAAATGTTAATGTGTCCAGGAGTCACTGGCATCTGAGAACAGCAGGACCTGGGTTCCAGGAGGATGTTATGGGGAGTGTATGGTGCAGAGCTTCTCAGGACATTTAGTCTGGGGCTCTTCAAGAAGGCTTTACAGGACATTTCTAGAACCTCTGAGGTAGGACTTGCACATATATTTAGCAAAGGAAGCTGGTTGGGAGGCTGATTTGTGCTAGGGTATTGGCTCCATGGGCTTGTTTCCTTTAATCTATGTATTCTTATCAGAATTTCAAGTATGGCTTCAAGTCAAAGTCCCAAGACATTGTTTCTATGTGTCAGACTAAGGCTATCTTGTTCCTGTCTGACACTGCTTGGGGAAAGAGAATATCCTGGGCTAGGAGTATAGTTCAATGAGAATCCTAGGCCTGGAAAGTTCCAAAAAGTGTCCTTGTCTGATCAGTGATGCAATAATTGATTCACAGCTTTAGCTTCCCTTGTCTAGCATCTGCACACATGCCTGCCAGCATACCTTCAGTAGTGGGGTTCTTACCATCACTGCAAGCACATTATCCCATCAATGAACAGATTAGACTGAGAGAAATCCTTTTTGCTGAGCCAAAATCTATCCATTTTGGGAAGGGTTAATGAGACAATTTCCAGCCTCCTCTTGTCAGAACCTCCCCATCGCTCATTCAGCTTAGAAGCATTAATTCCATTATCAAATGGTCAGCCCTGGGGAATGAACTTTTAAAGGCTTAAAGCAAGGTAGGTTAATTAAAATCTTTGATCAAAGCCCCATAAACAGCATAAAGCTTCTCTCTCTTAATTATCCTGGATGGTCTTATAAGCATTAAAGCCAAAAGGGGGAGAAGATGAAGAGTCAGAGAGGGGGTGGACAGTGAGTAGCTGGCAGAGAACATCCCAGAAAACAATGGTTTCAGAGCTAAAAGCTACCCTATTGATGTTGCCACCATCTTCCCTTGCCAGGGAATACTACAGAAGCACAGAAACTTATGTTAGACTAGCTGACAAAACCCCTGAACACTTCCTATGACAGTTGCTCTACCAGATACCAAATAATGAGAAGAAAGATCTAGATGCTGGGGGTTACCCAGGGACATCAAGAGGGGATGCCAGAAGTGTGAAGCACAGCAGGTTAGACATGGCTGCAGAATCACAGAGCAAGAGCTCCTAGAAATTGTGGGAAGGTCAAAGCTTCCTAAGTGACCTGGAGATAGGAGATGGCCTATGTGTTGGAGTTAGTGATGTGCCAGTCAAGGTAAAGTGCCAGACAGAATAGAGAGGCTTGGCCAGGACTCTATGGGCTTACTAGGAGTGAGAGGTAGAGTCCAGGTGGACAGTGGTGAGAACTGATCTGAGAAGATCACAAAACATAGTGTGCTAAGGATAGTTTCCAAATGAAATTGCTTGAGGTTCTGGAAAGTTGGGGAAGGTCATACTAAGTACTTTTGGGGGGAATGAGAAGAGGACAAGGCACCAGGGGTCATGAATCTTGGGTGGCACACAGGCATCGTCCAGGTGAGAGAAGATGCTGTCCAATCTCAAGAGAATGGATGGATTCAAGCAACATTTAGGAGAAGACTAAAAAGATGAGGCAAAGGCCAACCTTCCTGATAAGCTGTCTGGTGGGTGGCGGCTCTCAATAATGACATCAGAGAAAAATCAGGTTGAGGGTTGGTAGAGAGTGTGAGTTTATGTTTGAATAAGATGCATCAGAGATCAAATCACAGCCTTACCTCTCTTCCCCACTGCCCCTAAGTTAAATCCTCACTGATTTTTCTTCTTTTCTTGGCAATACCCTAACCTAGTCCACTCTTAGGGTGGACTCCAAGGACCTACCAGAGTACCTGTTGCTCTCCCAGGCCTCCCACACTATACATTCTTTTCGTTGCCAGTTGCATTCCAGTCATCAGCACTTCAGTTTGAGCCCCAGGTGTCCTTAGGTTCCTTCCTACTTGAGAGTCTTTGCACATTCTGTTCTCTGTGTCTGCAAGACCCCTTTTCTTATCTTTAGATTTCATCCATTCTTCCTGTCACCTTTCTACTATCTCTTTCATAAGGAAGGATTCCCTGACCTCATTCTACCACAGACTAGAGAATTGAGATATCAAAGTTATAAAGAAATTACTTGTTTTTTTCCCACAGCCACAGGTTACCTAGACATGGGCTCAAATATCCACTTAACTTTTGGTACCCTGCAGCCTTGGGCAAGCTCAATCCTCTCTGAGCCCATTTGCCTGTCTACAGAATGAGGACAGGAGTCTGTGCAGAAACCTCCTGAGATTCCAGGCAAGCTGCAGATATAATGGCCATACCCTAACTGAGGCCCACAGTCTGGCTCAGCAGCTCCTAGAGAGGACCTGAAAGTGTGCATTTTTAGCAAACATTCCATGTGTTTCTAAGCATTTAGTTCACGAACTAAGAGTCAAGAACAGGGGTGTGCTATCTCACCTGGCAGCAAGGCTCAACTGTTTGGTGACATGTGACAGCATCAGAGCATGGCTTCAGGAGCCTTCGTACCACCCTCTCCTCTCCACTCTCTGTTCTATGAATGGTGTTTATCAACTGTTAACATAAAGTTATGTCCCTTACAATCACAATGTTTGATGTGAGAAAGTCATGCTTTTGTAGTCTTATATAAAATGTAAATTAGACTAACCCAAGAAAAGTCTGCTTTTCAAGATTTTATTGATATGCAACCTAAGTACACACAATGCACTTTCTAATTTATTTATGTATTTGGTACAGGATCCTGCTGTGCAGCTTGGACTCATAGTGATCCTTCTGTCTCAACCTCTCC
>NDGN011324506.1:0-13408 GCA_002564285.1 Tympanoctomys barrerae
GTGTTGACTGCTGCACCGGTGTTGCGTGTGGATCACTGCTGGACAGGACGCGCGCGACACTTGGTATAGAAAATAAACTAGAATTACTATCACACCATGTTCAGCCCAGGATACTACATCACTCAAACTTTATGCAGATGCCAAAAGTGAAGGTTACTCATTTAACCTTGAAATATGAGTGAAAACCACCTGGAAATGAAAACCTCTTAGTCTGGGTGAAGTGGGCCACACCTGTAATTCCAGGACTCAGTAGGCTGAAGCAGGAGGAATATTGTGAGTTCAAAACCAGCCTGGGTTACACAATGAGTTTAGGACAAGCCTAAACTACATAGGTACCTGTCTCAAAAAAGCAAAAACAAACAATAAATAAAAAATTGTAGTACTCTGGGGCTAAAAAGTTAGATTTTTATCATGAGCTAGAATTGACAGAGAAGCTACATGCCATATAGGAAACACAAGGGGCAGGCTGGATTGTGTAGTATAGAAAAATATGACAAACTCATACATTGAATTAAAAAATATAAGACCGGCAAATAGTATAATCTGGAATTAACTATAGTCTTAAAATCTTATTGCTTAAATAATAATTATAAATAATTAATGATGTTTTAAATTTAGGGAGTTCCATTTTCCACTGATCTGGTGAAAATTCAATAGACAAAGAACATGACTAATCCAAATATTAAGCTCTTCTATTACAAGATCTGATCTATGCAATCTCCCTATAAAGATTCCCCACTGCAAGCTTCGAATCAGTTTCTTTCTAACCTAAAATAAATTGGATTTAAACTGTTCTGTCCTTGAAATCTTTAACACAATCAGAAAGAATATGCCAAGCTTCAGGTGTACATTAAAGGGGGAATTCAGGCACTTGGACAAGGAAGTAAGAGCTCATTTCAAAATTTCCTCTTTGGTCAATGGACTTCTGAGAGTTGGATGGTGAGGTTGGTTCATGAGGTTTTGTCCGACAACTTGGTGAACTCATAAACAGAAGTAATTCT
The DNA here is from genome assembly GCA_002564285.1 of Tympanoctomys barrerae. Taxonomy (NCBI): domain Eukaryota; kingdom Metazoa; phylum Chordata; class Mammalia; order Rodentia; family Octodontidae; genus Tympanoctomys; species Tympanoctomys barrerae. The sequence continues at coordinate 1,002 of NDGN011324506.1, forward strand.
GTCTTTGATAAAGAAGTCAGCCCAGAGCTACAGGTGCTGAGGTCTGACTCCCAAGTAATACACACCACTCACTTTGCCTCCTCTCACATGACTGTAAACCATTATCTTTTCTGTCCCAGTGCCACAGTCAGCTGGGCAAAGCAGTGGTTCAGACAGAAGCCACTCACAGACCTACTGCCTCGGAAGGACAAGGCACCGATGCTTCCAACAATAGTCTCCAACCATTGCAACTCCAGAATTTTGGCTGTTTTGATAAAAAAGTTCATTGGTGAAAAAGTCCAGGGCTGGCAGGTATGAGACAACGAGAGATACTCAGCATGGTCTTGATGGTAGCTGCTTAGAAAGTGGAGGCTCGTGTGTCCTGGTGCCCCTTGTGCTGCTCAATTTACTTACTTTTGAAAATTGAGATCAGGCACAAAGAAATACACTTAGAAAATATTCTTTTTTTTTTCTACCTGAAGATTCTAACATAGAATCTGTAATTTAAAAGGTACTTAAAATGCTTTGTGACAGTAAACACTGAGTAGCCTAGCAAAGAAAACTCTAATTTTAAGCTGTGATACCATCTTGTCACTTCACTTCGATATATTATCACTCCTCAGTGTCCTTCCTTCCTTCACCCCTTGTTGTCCTGCAACGTACTGGTAATACCAGTTTAGGCTTCTGTATAACACATAATATTTAATTTTCTGTGCTTATTTACTTGTTGAATTGCTTTCTCTCCATCTTTTCATTACTATTCAAGTTTCCACTAGAGCATTAGTTTTATAAAGGGATCTTATCTTTCCCATGCAAAGTTTATTCTATTTGCTTCCTACACTTGCATTTTCAGTAATGAAAGAGGACACTATTCGATGCTAGGAAAACAGGAAAAAACATCTTAAATCTTTGTTGAGTGAAAAAAAAGGAGTAGTCAAATACATCCGCATTTAGATTCCTGGAAGGCTTGACACATGTCAGGATTATGCAACACTTCAAAGCTTTCAAAAGGTAAACTCTCTGATTTTAAGTTCAAAGAATTAAGACATCTAGAGGTTATAAAAATATTTCCAGAAGTTATTGCATTTGTCCCTGAAAAGCTGTCTATTGATGATCTGTAATTGGTCTCATACTTATAGGCCAGTCTATGTCCCTCACATGATTCCCCAAGCCTTACTGGGTTTTGATTTCTCTTAGGAGTTAAGAGGCTTCATTTAGATCTGTGGGCTTCAGTTCACATAGGTCTTTCCCTGCAAGGCTTTTCTTTATTATTCTGAGAACTTGAGAAGGCTAAGTTTAAGCTCAGACTGTAATTGTCTAGCCTTTTCCAACAAGAAGATTCCTACTTAGTAAGGTTCTTTTATTTGTGTTTCCTACAAACACAGGGTCTGAAGATACCACAAAATTAACAGATCAGCTTTAAAAGTTAGAGTGACATGTTGGTACTAAGCATATGATTCAGGCTTTTATTTGCAACAGTGGTGGGTTAGAATAACAGAACAGTCTTTTGTGTTTCATAACTTGGCACAGCGGCAGAATTAAGGCTTTAATGCAAAAATAATAATATACAGATTTTTTTCTCTCCTTGCATTAGATTCATTGCTGGGTCATGGGGACAAAAACTTATAAGCCACCATTGCCAGGTTTCTGGCTTCCTGTGGGCTCACAACTCAACATAGCATCTCTTCTCCTTTCAGCTCTCTCTTTATTGGTCCAGAATTGCCTGGGAAAGGACAATTGATAATTGAAATTCTTTGAATGCAGTTAACACTATGCTCCATCAGAACTGTGGAAATCCATTCATGGAGAATTCAAAGAGGGGTGATGGCCCTTCAGAATGATGGACAGTACAATCGATTCATGTAAGGTGGGCATCAGAGGAGGCAATAGTGTGGATGGATGATGGTGAAGTGCTGTATGTATGAAAACACCACAGTGGGAAAAGCATGAAGTGCTCAAGGGTGTGAATGAAATCCAGTGTACTGCAACAGACAACGTTATAGGACGGTGTGTCATGGGAGAGATAGAGAGCAACAACACAGCTAACATCCTGCAGGTATTTGGAGGCTATGCTCACAGGGCAGGCTTTGTCTTTCCTCTCTGTTGTTCTGGTATCTTTTAGTGCTGGGGGAGTAACACATCTTCAGAGTGGCCCTTGAGGAGTATAGTGCTTGTGGTTGTGAGACAAGCAGGTGGTTCACCTGAGCATTGAAGGGTAATCAAATGCTCTAATGACAAGCATCATGAATGTAACACCTCTCATTTGCATGAATCACTATTGAATATATGACCACACACTTTTATCTGCTTATTTACTGTCTGTTCTTAACCAACTAGTCATTAAAGTACATGAAATTACGAAACTGTCTTTTATTTTCCAACAATGTAACCCCAAATATAGAACTGTACCTGGCACTTTTATATTTGTTTATTGAGTAAATGAAAAGATGAATGACAGGCTAACTCAATAGGAAAACATCTGATTGGATTTTCACTTTTAAAATATCAGTCTGTATTTTGGTATATAGATACTGAGGAGAGTAAAAAAAAAAATGAGATGTGAAAATGGGTGGTGAAGTTGGCCATGTCATAAGAAAAATCTTTAAAAGACCAGAGGAATTATTGTAACCTTCTCTACTCCTGGAAGGTTAGAGGAAGGATGTAGAAGTCGACATGCATGAATGAATGAATCAGTTGCTTCATTAAGAGTTTTCTAAACTTCATATCCTTTAACTCTCAAACCAAAAATAGTTACAGTGTTAGTTCTGTAAAACAAATACCTAAGATAATCAAATCACACAGACAGGTGATATATTTTTGTCCATGGTTTTAGGCCACACTGGTTTGCGCACCTGCTTTGGTCTTGTCAATGGTACATTGTGGAACAAAGCCACTCACCTCACAGATGGGAAGCTAATGAGCTAAAGATCAGGGGCTGAGGTTCCAGGATCCTCTTCAAAGACCTGTCCCCAGGCAGCTAAAAACTTCTTACTAGGATCACTCCCTTAAGATTCTACCAATTCCCAATAATACCATTCTGGGGACTAAATGTTTACTTAATACATGAACTTTTCATGGATTCTTAAGATCCAAAATACAGCACCCATAAGATATAAATGATGTCCAATTTATAAATAAAAGATGAAATTATTTACTTAAATAGTTATGATTTAAGTCTAGATTTTCTCAGCTACAAAATAGACACCTCATCAGAAACTGTACCATGATACCTCTCAAAAAAAATGAGCAATTATAGACCACCATTGAAATGTTGATCATTTATGCTAACACCTGCTCCTTAGCATGAATATTGTCCCAGAAGTTTAGCAGCTTCTTTGAATCTTTGTTATCTAACAGAGAGGAAGCCAGGTTCTGTCTCTGTTCTGCTCTAGGTCAGCATCATGTCACCTTCGATTGGTCACCATGCTTAACCCATTTATTAAATCATCACATATTTCAACATGTTCAAAAACTAAACTATTCAATAGGAGTAGGTATCAGGGAAACCAAATACCTCCTTGGCCACAGGTCTGTGAACATTCTGTCCATGCTGTCCACGCCGAGAGCTGACAGTTGACCACACATTCTACTAGGCAAGGAACGCTCATTCTCTGAGGCTTCTCCAAATTAGACTGCAAATGGAAACAAAGTATCACTTCACTGGAGGAATCACGTCACTGTCAAATCAAACCTCTATTCCTTCACAGGGCAGACTACCCTTTAACTTGAATTAAATAACCTTTTCACTTTTGAGTAGAGACAAAACAAGTCCTTTCTTGGATAGCTATCCTTATTTCACACAAAAAATTGCTGTCCCAAACTCCTTTTTATAAAACCATAAACTTTAGAATAGACCTGCCATTGGGGTATTGGGAAAGTAAGATGTCATGTGACAGAGAGACCTGTCTTGTTGCTCAGCCAACAAGGATAACACAGGAAGACATCTTAAGGATGACATACAGGGACCCACTATAGGACAAAGTACACATATAGCTCAAAATTAGTAGACAGTGAAATTAAAATGTAAGTAAAGGAAGAATAAAAATGAAGTCAACAACCCATTTGAAGTCCATAAAGAAGACCAACAGAACAGAAAATATAATCATGGTTATAATTGTGGAACAAATTGGGGATGCTGTTTATTTTCTTCTTTCTGAAATCAGCATCTAGAAACAACTGTCTGTGATTTTCTAGTAGCCAAGGTAGAAAAGGTCTTAGTGAAAGAATAAATCCCCTGAGAGACATAGATAAAATAATGAAACGTGCTATAAGAATCACACACTCTTTGTGTGTTTAATTAGGAAAACCTTGACATTCAACATGTGTTAAATAGTAGTAACACATCTACATCAAGGTAAAATTAATTATAGCATAATGACTTGCCAAGTGAATAAAATAGAAATTACCACAATGGGATTTATGATTCATTTATGAAATATTGATATTTTAGTTAGACAAATAATCTGGGGCTTTTAAAATATTCCTTAAATATTTATTGGGCATATACTATTTAGAAAGCGAACCTGACACAGATTTCCTTTTAATGAATAGCTTTTCTTTTTCTTCTTATTAAAAGATGTATCATATACACTAAATATTTGGAATTGTAGATGGCTAATTTACTTTATTTGTTCTAAGGCAGTGACTTCTTAGGACACACACTGCATAAGACAAAATGATAAAATAAATCACTGATATTTGGTAGAATTACTTCACACTGCATCAGCCAAGTTGGGAATTTGACGAAGAGGAACACCCAATTTCAGATGATCTGTCCCAGGTTGGTGTCCTGGTCAGTGCTTTTCCTGTTACTTAGAGAGCATGCTGTGCTCAATCTCAAGCTAAGTTAGAAGAGGTAAAGAAGGTTTTGTTCTGTTTTGGTTTCTACATTTATACTCCAAATATGTCTGGAGGAATGAGACCAATTTTCATTTTGCAGGTTTGTTACAAGGTCTCTGTGGCAACCTAAATTAACTTGTCCCCTCTTTCCAGTTTATTACAAAGATTGTTTCAGGGATTCTTATAGTGTGATAACATCTGTATGTCTATTAAAGTTGGGACAGGAAATGCCAACTTCTTTAGAAGAGGGCTGATTATAGCTTTTCTTCAAACAAAAAATAGCTTGTCACCAGGAAAAAAGACACAATTAAAAAATATACAATTCTCTATTTAAAACTTGACAAGGAACATTTTATGTGGATTAAAAAGTATAACTATGTCATTTGTCCAGCAATCATTTACTAAGCAAATGACTGCAGTAGTCTAACAGCACATCCATGTCCATTTTGCTTGAACATTACTTATATATAACTCATCTGCCTAGAACAAGGGGTCATGATAAAACAGTAAAATCCCACTGTCTGCAATATGTTACCAAGAAAGTATCATCCCATCATTTTGACCAAAGCCAAACTACTGAGATATAATGTACTGTTGACATCTTCTTTTACATTAACTGAACTTAAGCTGAGAAAAAACAAGTTAGAGTCTGTGATCCACATCATACACACCATAAAAGCTATGGATCAATACTGAGACAAGCCACAAATGCAGGAGCTCAACATCATCACATTACCTGCTCGCACTGGTCCATGCTGACGGGCTTGCCATCGCTGCGCACACAGCTCAGCAGGCGAGTCCTGACCCCCTGACCACAGGATGCATTTTCACTCAGCTGGCATGTGCTCCACTCTAAAGCATAGGATCACCCATTGTGAGGCTCAAAAGTACAGCCATATGAGCAAAGTACAACAAAACCTTCTACACTAGTGAAGATGTAGAGTCCATAAATAATCCTAAAACCATTCCCAGATGGCTTTGGAAAGCAGTACACAATTATATTCTTGCAGAACAAACGAACAGATTAAAAAATAAGAAAATAAATAAACTAAATAAATGAAAGGGGGTTATCTTCCTCAGTTTACTTTCCAGAGGCAAATACACAAATGATTTGTTAGAATTGTTTCACATTGGCTTGAAAGACCCTAATCAAACTGGTGAAGTGAATCTACGTTCAAATATTCTCTTGGAGATAAGTGAGAGAGAACCCTCAGAAATGATGCCAGGCACTGTAGCTTGAAGGTTTTTGCTACCCTCACCCAATCTATACACTGAAATCCTGTCAGGATCACAGTAGTAGGACCTTAAGTGGTGGTTAGGCCGTGAGGGCACAAGGCTCATAATTGGATTAATGCCTTCATTGAAGGGACCATAGGAAGCTTCAGTGACCCTTCCATCATGTGAGAGGGCAAGAATGTGTCATCTGAGATGTGGCAGATCTCACAGGCACCAATCCTACCAGCACCATGATGTTGGACTTTCTAGCCTCCAGAACTGTGAAAAAGAAATCTCTATTATTTATAAGCCTACTCATTCTATAGTGATTTATTGCAGCAGCCTAAATGAACTGACCACCAGTCTTGGACACAAACTTGAAAATGTTTTCAAAGAATAGATTCAATAGCTAGCCAGTTTTTGTGTACTTGGTACAGTATAGAAAAGATGTATTATTACACTACTTTTTGCCTCCAAAAAGTAATGAGGAAAAGGCAATCAGAAACTGTGATTTGTTATCATAAGAAAAAGTCGAACAGGTTTGGCCATTCACATTAAAAAAGTAGATAGGGAGTTACAGTAAACTATGCTGGAATTAACCTGACTTTTAAAAACCACAGTGGTTGTCATGGATAGAAATGTAAACCTTGATCATATCAGGGAGAACATTTTAAGAAGATTTTCCATTTTTGGTAAATGATTTTAGCATTCAATAGGAATAACAAACTCATGTATAGTAAAACCAATCTTAAAAAATATGCTTTTCCAATAAAGGAAACATCATTGGATTTCTAAAAAAATTACTATAAGATTTTTTTTTGTGTGTGTGTAACTGGGGATTGAACTCAGGCCCTTGTGCTTGCCAGGGAAGCACTTATTTCACTGAGCCATCTCCCCTGCCCCAAAAAATTACTATAAAAACTAAAGATCTAAAGAAAAAGGATAAAGATAATCTTTCTCTTGTAAAATAATAGATAATCTTACCAGGTAATCTTTCTCCTATAAAAGCCATCAGACACCGACCATGGAATTTCCTAAGAGCTTTTCTGAAAGGAACCTCAGTAATGCCAATGGGACCACAGCAGGAGATTTTTTTTTTTCCAAGAAAAGATGTTCCTTTGCTTCTGAATGCTTATGACAGCATGGCCTTCTATACTGAACTAAATGCTGAGACCTAACATGGCTCCACATTTTGTGACACTTTTGTAGGTTTATTGCTGCAGGAAATGGCAGGTAGCAGATCAATATGACTATGACAGTCCTTGGGTTGTAGGTACTGAACACGGTGCTACCCTGGGAAAACTTGGGCAACAGCAGAATAACTAAGGTGGTGTGATTCTCACTCTTTCTCTCAAATATCTCTATCAGTCAGGACTCTCATTCATTCTTTTTGAGACCTACAAAGAATATATCATACATGTGAAGTTTTGAAATAATAAAAGCCACAAAAAAATGAGACCCTATGACAGGGTCATTACATTTTTCTCTCACTAGTAAATTATTCTTTGCTAGTTACTTTTGTCATTTCATTTTATAACAGCTCAATTAATATTATTCAGAAATATTGTGAAATCTTTCTAAGCCTCCATAGTTTAGAGACTCCAGGTGGCCTTGTTTCATATACAGTCCAAGAACTGGCATATTTTTCTATGAAAGGACACTGGAAATAACAAGCCCTCAGACTTTTGAGCAATACACTCACCCATTCTCTTTCCTATCCTAAAGCCTCAGAAGAAACACACACACGAGCATTTCTTCCAAAATCCAGTGTTCAGAGAGAAGACCAAGCTCAACTGTACCTGTTAGATTGTACTGGAACTGGAAGCAGTTTTCATTAAGAAGGCAGGGCCGCACCTGTGTGTCCTCTGCACAAGTCCTTGAGCTCACAGAGGGCCGCAGCAGATAGCGAGTTCTCCTCTGCATTGTGTGGGGATCACAGGACTGCAAAAGCCACAGATGGCCCAGGGTTAGTTAATAAAATACACACAGTTATTTGTATTCAACTAGTCACATACAACTAAAGGAAAGAGACAATGGTAAGTGTTGAACATAATTATTTTAAAAACCAAACCATTTTATAATTAATTGAAATGATATTCTGTTCTGTCATCCACCTAAGAGCTCTTCTTTATGTGTGATATCTTAAAGGCTACATTTCTATTTCCCATGTAGTGTTAGGAATATGGAAATTGTTTTCATCAATTAAATGTATTCTGTCCTCTAAAACAGTCTGCCATACAGTAAGAAATCCATACATATTGAGTGTTTAAATGAAGGAAAAAAAGAAAACATTGTCCCTGTGACCTCAGATAGTCTACACTTGATCTTAGCCAAAAGGCCGAGAAGAGATTCAAACAGTCTAATCCAATAGAAATCACATAGAAAATTTTAATGAGAAAGTTGTTTTTTAAATCTCAGAATAAACAAGTATAGAGAAAGAATTATGAATCAAAACTGCCAGAAATACATAAGAAATTTGTTTTTGTTTGTGAGGCTCCTGATCCATAGGCCATGAGACACTGCCTAATATAGTTATTTCAGGAAAATAATTGTATTAATGTGAACTACAAAGATTATCTGAAAATTCTCAGTATACATGGGCTGCCATGTCCTCCTACAACTGCATGTCCTACAACCCTCTAGAGCCAGGAAAATTTGCTTGCCACGTCTCAATGAAGTGCTCCACCTGCAATAGGCTTTCTAGCTCCTCCCACTACAAAATTCTAAATTGTTCTCCAAACCATGCTTCACATTCCTTAAAGCACTTTAATAAAGGCTCACTTCTCTCAAGGTCTCTCCAAGGTCATTTTTAAATTTCCCTTTAGAGCAAATTTCCATGCATGTTAAGGGATTTCTCTGCAGATTTGCTTTTGAATTCATAAATATACACTATACATATATTCTCTGCTACACCTGTCCTTTATTGTCATTTCTCATTTCCTTGTGACCCTGCTTCATTTCATTGCAAATTCATTAGGGGCTAATGGATCATGACTTCTACTTCTCCTGTCACTACCTGAAATATTGATATAAATTACATACAGCAATTATTTAATAAGTAGTATTGAGTACATTAATAACAAGCAATTCTAAATCCTCAAAAATATACAGAGATTTTACACATGAGAAAAAAAGACTTCAAATTAAGAAAACATCTATCTTTAGTATATTTTGCTTTTTAAATTCCTTTTATTATTTCAAATATCCATTAAGAACACTGTACAGTGAATCTGGGCTATGAATTAAAGTGTTACTGAAATATGGAGATAAAATGCAAGCAATTTTTCTTCTAATCCTAAAGTTTGGACCAATGAAATATATTTACTACCCACATGGTTTTATACTTAAGTAATCTGTCAGTAGTTGCAATTTTGTACTTAATTGTATTAATTTTTACATGATTAAGATAGAACAAGAAATTATTAATTATGTGTGCAAAAATCTCATGCAAAATTGTTACTAATAATTAATATTTTAACAATTCACTTGAATATGTATTCTCATGAGCAAGAATAATAACAAATTATTTACCAGTAAAAGGAAATGTAGGTATCTTGATCAATATTTCTGCTTAGTATTCTGCTGTGTTAGCACTTAAAAAATAATCAATAAATGTGTGAACCAAATGAACGTGTTTAAGGACTTACTGCACAGATCTGCTTAGTCTATGCCATGAAATAAAAACAGATACACATGCACACACACACACACACACACACACACACATCTAATTTCAGATTGAAATGCATTATCTAAAAGTCCTGAGAACAAAAATGTTTCAGATATAAGAAAATTGTCTAGATTTTAGAACATTTGCATAATTTTCATAGATTATACAGATTGAAATTCCCTAATCTAAAAATATAAACTCTGAAATGATCCAAAACTGGAAACCTGTGCCATGTAAGAAATCCTCTTCTGAGGCCCAGCATGTGAGTGGGACCACCTGAGGCCCGCTGGATCCTCACTCCAGCCAGTGCCCAGGGCCATCATGTGAGTGGGACCACCGACATGAGTTGACTTCTAACAGCTGTGGCAGGAAGAAGTGGAGCAGAGAAGCCAGAGGCAAGCCATAACCACCTGGATTACTTTGAACTTGGTAGATTCAGACTTAGTACTAAGGTAATAACTGCACCAAAGCTCTACACGAAAGATCAGAAGACAATATTATATAAAATGACAAAGAGAAGGAACAAAATGCACTCTCAGGTGCTAACCCCACCCAGAACAAATGTAGGAGTCAATAACATAGAAGAAACAAAATCACAAACCTGAAATCTCTGAAACAATAGCGTCTGGAGTATAGAAACAACTGCAGAAATGAATATGAGAAATTGAATCAGAAATAATTTCTGAAGTAAAAAAAGAAAACTATAATGAAAGAAGTACTAAGTGCTTGCTTCTAAAGAATACACTGATGAAAAAATTAAAAAATGATGGAATCCTTAGATGAACAATATAGGAAAGAAATAGAATGTATGAAGCAGATTCAAAGTGATGTACAGGAAATTAAAACCTCAATCACAAGCTGGCAAAACTGTTTGAATGAAAGTGAAATAGACTTTCAGATCCTGAAGACATCATTGCAGCTAGTGAAAAGATAAGAAAAAAATCTCTTAAAAACAACTAGGATGCAGGAAAAAATATTTCAACATCTGTAAGATGATGCAAAAATGAACAACATAAAACTAATAGGAATCAATAAGAAAGAAGGAGTCAATGCAAATAATATAAAAAGAGTATGGGCAGAAGTAATAGCAGAAAACTTCCCAAATATGGGGAAAGAATCTGACATTCAGGTGACCAAAGCATATAGAACTCCAAATAATAGCAAACCATTTAAAACCACACCCAGACATATAATATTAAAGATCTCAGAAATTCAGCACAAGAGCTGTATACTAAAAGCTGCTAGAGAAAAGAAACAGATCATATTTAAAGGAAAACCCATCAGAATTATGGCAGATTTCTCTTCACAAACCATCAAGTCAAGAGAGCATGGAGCAAAGTACTTCAAGTCTTGCAAGAAAACAATTCCATTCTGGACTGATATACCCTGCAAAACTCTCCTTTTTTTTTTTGGAAATGGTCTACAGGGTGTTCAGGGTCTCATTACTACATCTCATTACTACTCATAGTGATCTGCCTGTTTATAGCCTCCCAAGAGCTGGGATTACAGGTATGTGACACCACACCCAGTCTCCATTTCTGTCTCAATGTGCCCCAGGTGTGGGGCTGGCATGTCAGGCCTGGGGATTGAACCCCCAGCCCCTGCACCTGCTTACAAGTACTTTAATCCACTGAAATATTTGCCTGGCCCAAAACTTTCTTTCAAGTTTAATGGAGAAATGAAATAATTCCATAACAAAGAACTAAAGAATTTTATGATGATAAAGCCAACCCTACACAGACTACTAAAAGATATTCTAGAGAAGAATCAAAATTACCACAACTCCATGAATGAGAATGGAAAGAACCCACCAAATATGGCAAACAATTAAGCACAGGAGAAAAAGAGGTATACAACAGCAGTCTTTAAATTATTCTTTTGTATAGGGCAGCAAAATATTTCTATCAGCATACTCTACAAATAGACTTCTCCTGAACCCTATGGGTCATGATACTGTCTGGGTCTATAGGGAAGATATCAATGAAATAGCAGTAGCTCAGTCCCACAAGTGACACCTGTCCACCAATAAGCGTCATGGACACTGTCCATGTTTACCACATAGTAGAACTTTGTGTGATATCCTATCCCCAAACTGTTAGAAGTGCTGGTCACATATTTGACATTCCAGTATTTTTGTTATGTTTTATTTTTATAGTGAAAACTTTTTCTTAATTGATATTTTGTATATATTAACCTAATCAAATACTGTGTGAGTACAATGTATCATAGATTTGTACATATGATACACTACATTTTGGCCTCTTAGTTGGGCTCACAATTTAATTTTAATTTTGAATATTATTTTGAAAAATTGAACTGAATTTTGAATAATATTGAATTAATTTTCTGAATTTTGTTTACTTCTATTTTTTGTTTTATAATTTATACTGTTTATTTGACTTACAATCTACTTAAAAGACAGGGTATGGTATTTTTCCTAGTATTAGAAACTTTAGGGCCCAGGAGATAGCTCAGTAGAATAAGCACTTCCCTGGCAAGCATAAGGGTCTGAGTTCCATCCCTAGTTCTTCCAGAAAAAGAAAAAGAAAAGAAACTTTAAAAATGATATTTCCATTTTCCATTGTCTTTATATTAGTTGTTCTTGTCTTTTACACACACACACACACACACACACACACAAACACGAAAAAATATGTATATAACCTGACATAAGATTGATACTGTTTTGTGGAAATCTTCAATG
>NDGN011324519.1:9004-24656 GCA_002564285.1 Tympanoctomys barrerae
AACCCAGGGAATAAATGGGCAAATGAACAGGAAGTTCTCAGAAGGAGGAATATAAATGGCCAAGAAGCACAAGAAAAATATCTTTACCAGTATCTTTAGCCATTAGAGAAATGCAAATCAAAACTGCATTGCCATTCCATCTTATCCCAGTCAGGAGGGCTGTCACCAATAATACAAATAATCATAAAAATGATGATATGATGAGAATAAATGGTGGCAAGGATATGAGAGAAAAAGAAACCCTTCAACACTGCTGGGGTGTGGTAAATTGATATAGGACCAGGGCGGTCCTCAAGAACCTAAAGACAGAGCTTCCATTTGACCCAGCTGCACTGCCCCTTCCGACAAGCCCTAAGATGTCTGAAAACCACCTCCTTGTGATACACATATGCACATGGTCATTGCAGGCCGATTCCCAACAGCGAGACTATGGAAACGGCCTCGCAATGGGTGAGTGGAGAATAGATACAGATATTGATATAGATACAGATATATTCAAAGAAATATTATTTAGTATAAGGAATTTATGTTATTTGCAGAAAAATAGGTGCAATTTTGTTGAGAGGACAGGTCCACTATTCTGTCTTTAGGAAACATTGCTTGCTGTATAGTTAGGTTTTTGCATATAGTATCTTTTCAAATTATAACCTTTGAAAGCTGACAGACTTTCCTACAAATAAGCATAGTGCTGCATAATTTGTCCCAACAAAGCAGTGCTGGTCACCGCTGTTGGGTTTTGAACACACTTTCTTTACCCACTGACTTCTTTTTGGAGGGAGGTTCTGTTTTCTTTTGAGACAACGTGGAAGCCATGCTGGAATTTTAAAAATCATAAATAAAAAAACCATAAGCTGTAACATTAGTGATGCTGAACAAACAATTAGCAATATCATGAACAAAACACTATTTGAGACGTGTGTAGGTTCCACACCACAGCTACTAAAAACTATTTTAACTTAAAACAGCCCAAGTTTAATGGTTCAGTAAGGGAGTGTAATGTCTGCTTAACAGGCACGCAGGGTGTAGGTGGCTGGAGCTGCTGTCGGTGACAACTACTGCACAACTGCACGTCACGTCCCCAACACAACAGTGACAACTGCTGCACAACTGCATGTTGCGTCCCCGCGCAACTGCTTGTGGTGGGGCCAGGATTGAACACCCACCGCCAAGCTCTCTCCTCGGTTGGGGCCAGGACCCTGGGCCCTCGCTGTCAGCTGCCCAGGGCCCACGCGGGCTGCAGCTGGGCACACTGAGCGCGCGGGGCTGTGCCGCTGCCCGGCCTGCCTCTGGGCACCAGAGCCGGCCCACTGTCACCTGCCTCTGGCATGCGCTGTGTGCTCTGTCTCAAGTGTCCGGGCCTTCCTCCTTTCTCCCCCTTAGTATCTGCGTACATCTGGTGTACCCCGAAGTGCCGCTCCAGAGCCACTGCCTCCTAGTAGTCTCCTCTGAGTCCCCAGATAAATTAGCCCGTGTCCCCAACCACCCCACACAGTGGGGGAATTCCCAACCCGTCTTTCAGTTAGAACAAAGCTCAGGGCCAGGCCCACATGCATGCGCCTTTTCCTCCCTGCTGCTGCGCTTGGTAGGTGGCAGGGCCTGTGTCCCGCTGAGTGAGCGAGCAGATCAGGGAAGGTGCCGTCATGGTGGGGCTCCAGGGAGCCCCCCCAGGAAGGACCCCTTCCTCTGAGCCAGCGTCACTTCTTTATCAACATTCAGGGCTCCATTGACATGGTGAAGCCACCACACACAGCCTCCCTCACCCCTGAGAAACAACAGAAGGATAGGTGGAGCCGTCCTCAGTGGGGACAACAGTGAAGGAAGCTTTCCCGGGGTGAGCACAGGGTCAGTGATGCTCAGGGGCTCAGGCAGAAGTGGCAGTGAGCTTGGCATTTCCTAAGCACAGGAGGGTCGCATGTCTGCTGTGCTCAGTGATGCTAGCAGCCGTTACGTGGTGGGGTGCCTGGGCTGCTTCATGGCTCCCGGGGCCTGGTGCTTTCCTTGGTGGATGCAGCCAGCCCTGGGCTCCTTCACTGCTCTTCATCACCTCCTTGATGATGTCACTGCCCCTTTAGGGCTTTAGCTGCCATCCACTGTCCAGGGTTCCATCGGGAAGACTCCCACTGGCCTCCAGCTCCCTCGGGACCTGCCACGCGTGTCTGACTGCACCGTGGCCCCTGCCCCTCATTTTCCACTGCGCAGCGCCAAGTGGAAACTGCAACCCCAGCGGCACTGCACCCCCCACTCGGTCCACGCTGAAGCACTCCTGACTTCTGCCTCCCCCACTCCACGGCGCGTCGCTCCTCTTCGTGCATGGCTCTGCCACGCCAGCCCTGATAGTCTCTCTTGGGCTTCGGCACAGCCTGGGAACCCTCCCTGCCTCCACCCTGGCCCTTGTGCTCCAGAAGGTGTCTGGGGAAGCATGCCATTCTTGGCCCCACCTGCCGCCCCAGAAGCAGCTCAGAACCAAACCAGGACCCTGTGCACTTCCTGGGCCTGACGTTTCCCTGACCCCGGAGAGAGGTTTCTGGGTCTGAATGTCTTCAGCAGCTGAGGCACGAAGTCTGGTGTTGCAGGCAGCTGAAATAGAACTAGTACAGGCAGTGAGACAGGGCCAGGTCCTCAGGAGACAGCACGGAAGACAAGGTGACCTAGCAAGTTTGTGAATCAGACCTCAGGACAAAAGAGTAAGCAAATGCAGCCGTGTCCTTCCCTGGGGTGGGCACCAGGGACTGATATCCTAAATAGGTACCAGTCACCATGAAAGAGCCCAAGTGGGCTAGCCCAGCCCGACAGGAAGAGCCCCTGCCCGGTATTCATGCCTGCTTGCTACGTGACTCGTTTCCCCACTTGGTCCTGGATTTAATTTTGCCTGAGCACTGGTGCTTGGAATCCCATTGGCTGGCCATAGTTTTGTCCCACCTCGTGCCCCTCCAGCGAGTGCCCATGGTTTCCACTTTAGACTTGCCTCACCACGTGGTTTTACGCTATAAAAGTCCCTGGAAGAGACAGCTTTCTGGGGGGCAATCCGTTTGGGCCCCCCTTCTGTTCCTCTTTGGAACAGGAGTTTTCTTTCCCCCAGTAAATATATTGTGCTCTTAACCTCTATTTGTTCCTAAAATTCATTCTTCGGTTTTAGAGAACACGAACTCGTCCCCGGTGCCTTTCAGGTTGGGAGCTTCACTCCCCCGTATCACCAGCAGCCTGCCTGTGAGGTGTCCCCAGAAGGCGTTTCCTTAAGAGCAGAATGGGCCACTGGTCAGCCTGGACTTCAGCTCCACGGGACCGGAAGCCGGTCCCCACACAGCACTGCGACACTACAGCCCGGACAGTGGCATGGTCAGGTGCGAGGGGATGGCTGGGGCTCAGAGGACGAGCAAGGGGATGCCAGCCGCAGCCCCCAGTGGACGGCTGCAGGGCCCACAGCTTGTGCCCACCCACAGGGGTTGGGGTGGTAGGAGCACCCCTGGGCTCTGCTGCGGAGGCTGTGTCCTGTGGGCTCTGGCTCGAATTCACCCGTCCAAAGGAGGGAGTCTCAGCAGGGTGCCTTCTCAGCAGGGGCGGGTTATGAGGAGTCCCCTTTTCAGCTAACTGGGGTCCCGCCCAACCCAGCCCAGATAGGAAGGGGAGATGCACAGAGACACTGCGCAGTCACTGCTGACCTCGTGCCCTGCGTCCCAGCAGGTTGGGCTGACGGCCACAGACAGGGAGACCCACTGTGTCGACTTGAGGGAGCCCACGGATCGTCCTCTGCTCTCCAGACAAACACTGCCCAGAGAGAGGCCAGGAGAGAGGTCAGGCCTCTGCTTAGGGAAAGGCAGCAATTCCTCGTGCATCAGAGGGTGGACTCCCCAGTCTGGGGCATGTGGGGGGAGGTGACACCCAAGTCCTTGCCTGGGGACACAGTGGTTGAGTCTGTGAGGCTCCCTTCCCGCTGTCCGTAGGAACATCTGCCAGGCAAACTGGACCTCTGCCTTGTGGCCCCTGGGAATTTCTACACGGGGCCGCTCAGCCCTGGTGGGGACTGTCCAGGGAGAGCAGGAAAGAGGCAGGGCGGGAGGCTTGCAAGGCCTCACAAGGCTTGCAAAGCACTGTTAGAAAATGTTCCTCCAGCCTGGAGATCACACCAGCGGCTCGAGCCAGCTGCGCAGCACGGGATGAGTACCAACCACGCATTTCGATGGAAGTTGAAAACTCCTGCCTACGCCAAAAGCACACTTTTGTGCAGCTGGCTTTCTGCTGTGCTATAAAATCCTGGCCCTGCTTTAATCTGGGGGCCATCTGACCTTTCTGTACTCGCTGACGCCCATCAGATGAATGGGTGTTTCATGTCTATTTTAGTCACCTACGTAGCTTCCTTTTGAGGCCCAACACTGACCAAAAGACGCACCTGGAACATCATTTGGTTGCTGGCCCCCCAGCCATCTTCTGTGTCTGGTGGCAGCTGGCCAAGTTTGGGGGGGCCAGGCCACCCTCCCTCCATGGAGGCACAGAGCTGAGTTCTGAGAAGGGTACTGAACCGTCCTCGATGTGCTGTGTGGGGCTCTCCACACGCCGAGCTGAGGTGCTCACAAGCCAAAGCTGCTTTACAGTCCCTGACTGTACAGAATTTCTGACCCAAATCCCAGGCTGTGGGGCTGCAGGAAGAACGGCTGTAGGCCTTCTTGGGACCTCTTGGGTCCCAGGTCTTGCCCAGGTGCTGGGGAGGGCAGGGGTGACAATGACACCCGCCAACCTGTCCTCCTGACTAGAGCTATCCCTGGCGCCGTGCTGGGCCCGTTCTGGAGTGTGGCTGCTGCCTGGTGTCCTTTGGGCAGCTGCTGGGATGCAGGCTAGCTATGTCTGTTCTGGGGTTACAGCCTCGCTCTCTTCCTCCTCTTCCCAGGCTGCGGCAGGCTCTGGTGTGGGAAACTCTCCCTTCGTGTCTCCCACTGAGACTGCTCTCAGGAGCTCAGTCTTCCAGCGTGAAGACCGTGCCACAGCTCCAGCTCCTGTTTCAGGTCGCAGCTGGACGGTGGTGACGGTTTCCTAGCTCCATAACGGAGCTGAGGTAATCAATGAACGCAAGGAGAGGGGCACCTGGGCTGAGATGTGAGCAGTTTCAGTCCAGGGTTGTCAGCCTGGCTGCCTGAGGACCTGCAGAGCGTCAGGAGGGGGTCGGTAGTTGCGGACAGCCAGGAAGGGAGAGAGGACGGGGGCGGGCCGGTCTCGCCATCCCACTCAATGAAGACCTCCCCTGCACCCAGCCTCCTAACATCTGCCCAGTAGTCCATTCTGGGGACCCCGTCTCAGCACCTAGGGCTTTGGGTGACCCCCATGCATGCAGGAGCGGTGGAGATTGTGCCCTGTTTATGTCACCTTGGGAACCACGGGGTTCCTGTTCTCTCCCGCGCACTACTAGGTATTCTCACTGTGATATTAACTCCAGCGTTCCCAAGAGGAGGTCAAATGCAGGAGGAGAGGTGTTTCCTTCCGTGAGGGAGGCGGGTGGGGGGGCCGCCTCAGGACGGCCGGGGCTGGGGGCCCAGCTACACCAGCAGCTGCTGTACACACAGCCACGGGGGAGCAGGGAGCTGCTACCAGGCCTGTGCGGGTGAGGGTAGGCCGAGGAGGTGTGTGTGCAGCCAGGGTCCTCCCGGTCCGGCACGGGGGACAGGGCAGGGAGGGCAGGGCTGGCAGAGCAGAGTCAGCTGGGCGGCGCCTCGCCTGTGGTCCCCACCAGCCCACAGCCACAGTCCAGGACCCCGCCGTGTGTTCAACGTTGGCCTGCACAATGAACTGTCACCTCCCAACCCATCTTACCCCCAAAGTGCCTTTGGAAGCCGCCCTGGATCCGTGTCAGCGCCCACCTGAAGCCTACGGGAGGCTGGGCGCAAGCACCCTCCACTGGCCACCCTGCGGCAGGGAGAGGACTGCAGTGGCCCAACTCACTAATGTCCTCACTAGCAGCATCAAACCACTTGAATGTTAAAAGCAACAATGGTGCAAAAGTAACGCAGGACAATGAGATGAACTCGCAGCTAGTGTTTTGACGTGGTGCATCCGGAAGGCGGGGACCACCTTGGCTGCTGAATTCACTGCTGCTTGCCTCCGGACGGCCGAGGGGGCAGACACTCCAGGCCGCCGAGCACACACGTGCGGGGCGGCTCCGCAGCGCTGCCGGGCCTGTCCCCGCTGCGTGCGTCCGGGCCGTCCCCGCAGGGCGCCCTCCGTCAAGGCGCGGTGAAGGAGGAAGTGCGGACGTGGCTCAGCGGACAGGAGTAAATGGTGCCTGCGACGTGATTGCGTCTATTGTTTAGAGAGGGATCGGTGCCTTCCGATGTGTGTATTTTTCATATCTGTGTAAACACAGAACATATCTGGATGATCGTGTGCCAAACTGTCACTTCTGATGAGCGGACTGGGAAGCAGGAAAGGAATATTCTGCTTCAGAAAAAATAAGATCCCGCCCGGGAGCCAAGTGTCCAGTGGCTGCGGGCGAGGCAAGCGGGACGTGTGGTCTGTGGCAACGCGGCCACGCTCCTGCGGTGCCGGGCTTCCTCAGTGGTCTTCAGGGGCAGCCGCACAAGCCCTGCACGAAGCGCTGCCGCCCTCACAGGGTCACAGCTGGGCGTCGCTTTCTTTGGTCATTTTCGCATGTTTTGAGAGGTCTCCAATAGGGATTTCTACTTTCATCATACATAGATACACATTTATTTTGAAAGAAAATGGAACACAGAAGCATTGTCCAAGCTCAGTTTTGACAGCATCAGGACCCGCTCCTGACACCTGTAACTTCTTGGGCTCTGTGCTGAGAAACACCTTCTCCTGGGGCAGGGGCTTTGGCCTTTGTCGCTGGTGCCCACGGGAACAGATCTGTAGAATCAAGTGCTCCCACCCTGCGCTCCTGTGGGGTATTGAGCACACACACACACACACACACACACACACACACGCTGCGGCCACACTCCTGTGCCTTGGTGTTGGGTCCCACCCCATCTCCAGCCAAGCTGATGTTGACCCAGTACACTGCCTCCCGTAGCCCGAGGACCTGGCTTCGAAACAAAAGCAAACGAGTTTTGAGTAAGTAGGCAAATGTCACAGGAAAGAGCTCGGAGTGGTGTTCATGAGGGAGAGGTGCATGTCCTGAAAGGGAAGGTGTCCAGATCAAAGCCACCGTCAGACACAGCGACGGGCTGCTGGCCAGGGAGCTCTCTGCGCAGCTTTGCAGGCGGTGGACAGGACACGGGGGGGGGGACCAGCACCACATGCCACACCACCCAGCACGGTGGCACATCCTGCAATCCCAGCGCTGCGGAGGCTGAAAACAGGAGGATCACTGAGTCTTAGTTGCGCAGTGAGGCCCTGTTCCAAATACATAAAATTTTAAAAAAAGGCTCAGAGATAATTCTAGCTTTTGCATTTTGAGAACTGCTCTTTTAAACATGTTCTTCAAAATAAGGCTTTCCTTTTCTAAGTTTCAATTAACATGATCAAAAACCCAAAAGCTGAAGGACGCTATAGCCTGACGCAAGAACATTTGGGGCATCTCCAGGACATTGGAGAATGAGGTCAAATTCAGAGGCCGATGCCCGCTGCAGCCCTGCCTCCTGAGAAGGCAGGAGCCCTGGACCCAGCCTGGGCTCGGTGGGGCGCCGGCTGCGGGACGCTCCCTGGAAGTCAGCTCCTAACAATGTCTTCATCATTTTAAGGAAGCTTGTTCTATTTCTAGTTGGACTATTTTTATATTTTTCTGGAATGAGTTGATTTTTAATAGAGTTTCATTCACTATTTAAAAATTCATGTGGTATTTTTCTTTAATGTGTTTGCGAAGTAGCTTATGTTAAAATGTTCCCGACACTGAATCATGTTTTTGTAGCTAGGATGAGCCCTATTTTTAATATGTTGCTTGATTTAACTTGCACCCCTGAGTTATCATTTCATAAGATGAGTAAGGCTTCTAGTGTTCTTTTGTTCTCTTTTTCTTTAGTGTGATAGCAAAATTATGCTATGCTGCAGGATATATTGAGATGGTTTCTGTATTTTTACTTGATTAAGTAAAATAGAAATTTTAAGTAATATGGGAATTTTATTTTATTCATTTAGGTTTTTTTGTGGCCAGCTTAGCCCACTTAGGGGCAGGGCTGGCACAGTGTGTGGTTCTGGGGATCAAACTGTGGTCCCTGCACGCTTGCCTAAGCTTGCCTAAGCAAATGCTTTAGACCGCTGAGCTATCTCGCTGGCCCAAAATGGGAATTTTAAAATCCTTAAAAATCTGGAGAATTTTCCAGAACTGTGTGGGCTTGGTAACATTTTGGAGCAGACGTTAGAACACCTGACCCATTGAGCCTATCTTATTGCTTTCTTAAATTTCCCGATTACTTGTTAATTCAATTTTTTGATTCCTAATAAGTCATGTGATTTTCCCTCTGATGTTCAAATTTGCTTTAATGTTCTATGATGCTCTTCAATTTTATTAGACTCCATCCCTGATGCTGTTAAGTATTTACTTTCGTTGTATCTTGATTGAACTTGTAGCATTTCTTCACTCAGGAAGAGAGAGAAAAGAACAACAAAGGAAGGAAGGAAGGAAGAAAGGAAGGAAAGAAAGAAGAGAAGAAAAAGGAAAGGAAAAGAAATCCTAGGGCTCCATTTGCTGGATTTCTGTTTTATATTTATTATTTACTTACTTTAGACTTATGTGGCTGCTTTTTTAATACCTTGAAAGCTTGGTTCAAGATATCTTAAAAATGTCATTTTTTCTAATAAATTATTAAGGTTATAATTCTTTCAGTATGACATTGGATGCATCCCACAGATTTTTATATATAGGGCCTCTTGTCATTCATTTCTAATTAGTCCATAAATTCAGTTGGATTTTTTCCTCTGTAATTCAAGTATTTTGGAACGACTATTTTTATCCCAACTGAATGAAGTTTTTGAAGAGCTTAAGTTCAGTTTCCTTTTCTGCCATCATTTATTGGTTACTAAATTTTCCTGCACATATTTTTCAGAAAAAGTTAAGATTTGCTTTTAGACCTAAAATGAGCTGCTATTTGTGTGTGTGTGTGTGTGTGTGTGTGTGTGTGAGAGAGAGAGAAGGAGAGAGAGAGAGAGACAGAGACAGAGACAGAGACAGAGAGACAGAGAGAGACAGAGACAGAGAGACAGAGACAGAGACAGAGACACACACACACACACACACACACACAGGGAGATCCACGGCTATTTAAAAGAATGTCTCAGTTGGGTTTCTCAGGTGGTGGTTAGAGCACGCTTAATCATCGTGTTAGTCAGATCCCAGAGTCTTACTTTTTATTTGCCTGCTGATATCTGATAAAGGCAAGTTAATCTCTGCATTGATTAACTATGGCTGTAAAGCAAAACCCCTTCAGACCTGCTGGTTTATAACAACAGTCATTGATCATGGCTCGTACATCTGCGTCAGCAGGGGTTCAGCAGAACAGGGCGGGCTTGGCTGAGTGCTTGTGGCCCCAGCTGTGGCGGCCAAGGTGCCTCTGTGGCTCTGCTGTTGTGGGGTCAGCCGGGGTGGCTGCAGGGGACTCTGGTTCCCACTGCAAGTCTGTGCTTAGCGGGTGAGGCCCACGGCCCAGATGGCAGGCCTCACACCACCCTTGCCAGGCCACTCAGAATCAGAAGAGCCTCAGCAGCCCAGGGACCCCACCCTGGGCGGTCCTGTGAGCTGCCTGGGCCATGTCCCCTCTCCAAAGGCCCATGCGGTGGGCTGAATGTGGCAGTGATCCCCAAAAGATGTGTCCATGTTTTACCCCACGGCACGCACGTGGCCTCATTTGGAAGCATCTGGATGCAGCACGGGCCCTAAGCCCAGGGACTGACGCCCTTGCAAGGGACAGCACAGGAGGAGACAGAGATGCCCAGAGCAGAGACGACACACGGTGGAAGCAGAGATCTGAGCGGTGCCTCTACCACTCAGCGCACCAAGAGCTGCTAACAGCCCCGGAAGCTGTGGGTCGGCCTCGGCCTCCACCCCCACAAGAGGCCAGCTCTGCCGTGGCCTCCACGGGACCCCCAGAACTGTGACGTAATCACCCAACACTGTTGGAGCCGCCAGCTTGTGTAGTTGGGTGGCACTTCAGCCCATTTGGGGCGCTGGTGATTCCCTATAGGCGGGTGGCTTACAGGCAAGGGGAGTTTATTCCTAACAGTCGTGGAGGCAAGAGAACCTGAGGATGCACGCCAGCCTGGGCAAGCTCTGGTGGGCCTCCTCCTGCGTGGCCCAGGGCACTACTCTCGCTCACAGTGGACCCACACGCATGCTGCTCCCACACACGGTCCCCCTGGTCCTGCCGACACATTGCAGGAGATCCCAGAAGTCCCCTCGGCCTGCAGGCAATTGCTTATCACAGGGCTGGGCCAGGATTGGATTCTGGCTGTTGGCTGGGCACCGCGGTGAGTAGTGGGAGCAAGTCCTGCCCAGCATACATATCTCTGGGGCTGCAAGTCCAGTGAGGTCAGGGTAGACTCTGGTGTGGATAAACAGTTCTGCTGGGGCTGTGTTTGCTAACCATAAGAGTTTAGGGGAATTGGGGAGGTCTGATTTCTTGATTTAGCTACCACGATGTCCCCCCGCCCCCAGGGAGCTGTGTCATTTCTTCTTTTCTGCGGTGCTGCCTGATAAGCAGGAGGTGGGCTGATTTTCAGTGTACTCCGACTTGCGGCCACAGCAGAGAGGCTGTTGCAGACGTGGTGCAAGTCCAGCCGGCAGGTCCCACCAGAAAGAGGCGCGGCGACTGGGAGAGGGCGCGTACAGAGCTTCTTCAGTGCCGGCGGCTTTCTGTTTATTAATCTGGAACTGGTTGGTGGTTGGATTCACCATGAGATTCACCGTGGCCTGCGGTCACGATGTGAGCGTGTCTCTGTGGATTCCCCGTTGGTGGAAATTTTACTTAAGAATGAGTTTTGAATTAAGAAAAATGCAAGCATCTTTAAGGACTTTCTGGCTCTAGAAGCACCCTGGAGGTTAACCTCCCTGAGGCAGGCCTTCCTTTTCCTAGGTCTCCAGCGTTGCCATCGGCAGCCAGTCTAGTCCCCATCTGTTGTAATTAATATTACTTCCCCAGAAATTATGTGACACTCCTGTCCTTGTGTCCACTGCCTTCCAGTGGGCCCTTTGGGTGAGGATTTGAGGAAGCACCTTGCTTGTGAGATGTGGGACCTGCATAAGGGAGCGGGTGGCAGCGTGTGGAGGGAGGAGTATCTACAACAGGAGGGGCTGGGGAGCTCGGCGCCTGGCCTCAGGGTGGCGCCACAGAGGGACACAGCGGGGCTGTCCCTGAGGCTGGTGGCCACTGCCAAGCCTTCCAGCCTCTCTTCTTCCTCCAGGCTTCAGCAGGAGATGCTTTCGAGTCACACCCCGGCAACCCGAGAGTCTTCCTCCGGGCTCTCCACTCCTGCCTGGAGATAATCTGACGCCAGGGGCTGGGTGGTAGGACAGACTGAGGAGACGGTGGCAGAGACCAGGAGGACTGGCTGGAACACACTCAGTGCAGCCCGGATGTCCCCGGGAGCTAACACGGGTGGGGGTGACACGGCGGGGTCCCCTGGCCCTGGCCCTGAGGGCAGCACTGGGACATGTTTCCTGGGTTTCTGAGCCCGTCCTGCTGCCCTGAGCCCAGGCGCTGCCGCAGAGGTGGCAGCTGAGCCGCTGGTCCTCGCCTGGGCCCCTCCTGCTCTGCTTCGCTCCCCTACCTCCTTGCTGCTCCTAAGGGACTGATCCGCACGCAAGCATCTCCTCTGGCTTATGGCAGGGGCAAGAAACAGTGCAGAACCATTCGGTGGGCTGTTTGGCCAGCAGGCGCGACCATCGCAAGCAGGAGGCCTGCTGGGAGGCGACAGATGGGGCAACAGGAGAACACATGAGCTCCAGGCCTCTGTCTCCTTCTCACCAGCCAAAACTCACTTCCAAGGAGGCGAGTGTTGTCCTCCTGGGTGGTGACATCTGGCTCCTTGTCAGCCTTTCTGGAAGGCTGAGCCCACTTTCTAAGGTTGACCCGAGAAGGCAGCGGACCCAAGCAATTCCATAGGCGCTCAGGCCCAGAAACTGGCCCCGAGGGAGGAAACCATATTTACTTTGGAAAAGGCGCAGAATTGAAGGCCCACAAAACGGAGTGCCTAAGGGACAGGCTCCCGGAGGGCAGCATGTTCAAAGAGCAGTAAGTGCGCACAAGTGCGGGAGCCGGAGAAGGGAATGCAATCCTGGAAGGCGAATGTGGGCTGACACAAAGGTCCTGGAAGCCACAGTGAGGATGGCAGCTGTCTGAGGGCGGAGCGGGCAGAGTCCGAGACAGGGCCTCGGTCCAAGTGGGTGCACGGAGAGGAGAGAGGAAGGCATTGGAGGGGAACCAAAGAAGAGGGGGGAGGGGGTGCGCGACAGGTCCTGAGGCTAAGCGGTCTGGTGTGGCAAGGACAGGTTGTCCCTGAGTCCCAAGGAAAGCTGCCTTCTGGGTACTGAGGAGAAGGCACCCTACTGCTGTGCCTCGGAGATGCTCTTGGCCTTTGGATTCCACAGGGAGGGGGCAGTCCTGGAGGAGCAGAGGGGGCAAGGTCACGGGGTGAGTTCAGAGCGTGCACCCCGGGTGCTGGCTCTGGCTGTTGGGAAGCAAGGGCAGGGCAGGGTGCTGCTGGCTGGGAAGGCAGGGTTCCCTGCAGTCCTGGGAGCCAGCCTGAAGGAGCACCCAGGACCCAAGGGCAGAGAGGCAACGTGGCTGGCGGCTTCCCAGAGGCAGGGGAGGAGCGCCACTGTAGTTGTGCAGCACTGTGAAAAATGCAACACAAAACAAAGCGAGGGCACAGCTACACCTGTGTCTAGGGCTTCTTTCACTTTCCGATCCAGTCTTTGGATGAGCAGAGGTCCTGCCTGGACTTCTTCCCAGAAACCCAGTCTGGTGCCCATCAGAACAGGTCTGGTCTGCAGGAGCTGAGCAGCCTGACGGGACCCGAGGCCTGGCTGGACGGGTTCCTTGGTGTAGCGTACAGTGGGGGAGGGGCAGCGGAGACCATGAGGCTCCCGTGAAGGCCACAAGGTGTGCTTTCCTCCCCTGGGCACAGGCAGGCAGAGAGTGGGGTAAAACTGTCTTCCCAGAACAAAGAGAAGCATGGCCCTTTGGTAAGGGTGCAGAGAAGCTGGGGCACTAGCTGGGAAGAGTCTATCTAACAGGCGTCCATGATCAAACCC
Source organism: Tympanoctomys barrerae (assembly GCA_002564285.1). Classification (NCBI taxonomy): domain Eukaryota; kingdom Metazoa; phylum Chordata; class Mammalia; order Rodentia; family Octodontidae; genus Tympanoctomys; species Tympanoctomys barrerae. The sequence goes on from NDGN011324519.1 coordinate 22,197, forward strand.
CTCAGCCTGCCTCGCACCTCAGTGGGCAGAGTCCTTGAAGTGTCCAGTGTAAATTCTCCAATGTTCCCAGATGTCCCCGGATGTGCCAGGACCTGCCAAAGTCCTTGTCCTACCTTCTTTCCTGTGCCAGCTTAGGTGCTGAGCTGAGTTCCCGGCAGAGCGCAGGGCTTTTGCTGAGAGGCAGGGTGGGTGCTGGGGGAGTCAGCCCGACTCACCTTCCACTTAGATAATGAACCACAAACCTGGACTCACAAAAAGTAAAATAAATGAAAGGGTGCAAAGGAGATTACATGTTTCCAGCCAATTGGCAAAACAAAACGAAGTGCCCAAGTATTAGCAGTGTCTGATGCTGGCCCGGGAGGAGGAGGACACACTGCAGGGAGCACTCACGCACCCTGTCGCCCAGCGGCGACAGCTCCTCGCACACCGGCACACACAGCTGGCTGCCCGCTGGTAGGAAAGTGCACCGGTGAGTGGGACTCCACGGAGCCACGAAGGAGAGGAAACCGTGTGGCTAACAACAGGGATCTTCCCCCCAAGTGGGGTTAACTGGAAAAAATAAAGGTAAAAAGCAGTGCTCTGGCATAACTCATGTACCTGTTGGAACAAATCCGACAGTTGCTTGTGCCTCTTCAGCTGTATTAATGGCAAAGGAGAGAAATGCGGTCTGAGGGCAAGCGAGCAGGGTGGAGTTCCATTTGCTCGTGCGGGTGTATCGTTTTTCCACGAGCGTACATTCCTGCATCGCGTGGGTGCTAGCTGGCTTCCCGTCACTGTGGCGAAACTCCCGACGGATGGTTTGTAAAGAGGAGCGACCCCTCCGGCTCAGCTCTGGCATGAGCTCCCCCATCTGCGGTGGCGCCCGCATACTGGCAATGTGAGGGTGGCAGGGCGCCGGGTGTGTGGGGCAGAACAAAACTGCTGACACCCTCTCCAAAGCGACTGAAGGGACCATCTTGGAGGCCCAACTTTTAATGAAAAGCCCAGGGATACCCAGGATGTGCGCAGCAGTGTCCTGCCTGCCAAGCCTGTGCAGGCAAAGAGAACTTGGGGCACAGTGAGGGCTGCATGGTGCAGCGCTCACCCTCTTTTCCTCACTACCCTGTAAAACTATATTTTATACAAAACTAGGCTCCTACTCTTCTTACCCAAGCATCAGCCTGTGGAGGACTCCGGGTGACTCTTCTTGAAAGAAGAGCAATTACCTCCATCTAGGCTGAGCCTGGCCGTGTCCCTGTACTGAAGTGTGCAGAGCTGCTGGACTTTCCTTGTCCCTCCAGCTGCCTTTCCAATGAAAGCCAACCCAGCCCAGGTGTGGATGTGGAGTCTTCGAAGCAGGGCAACATGGCAGTGTTTCCCACCCTCTACTTCCCAAAACAATGTGTGTAAGCTGGTCAAGAGATAGAGCTGTGCTGGGAGATAGAGCTATGCTCCACGCTGTCTGCTGGGAGCCTCGAGACAGGCTGCGGCTGCCCAGGGGGAAAGAGTACGCACAGAGCTAAGGCACGGGCCCCAAACACCTCATCCTGCCTCAGCTGGGCCGTGCTGACGAGCCCTTCTGCGCATGCTCCTCTCCATATCCTCCTCTCCGCTTACTGCAGAGGTGACCTCAGGCCTCCCACCTCGCCCAGCTCACTGCTCACCCACTTCCTGCCTCTCAGTCACTCATCCCCGAGCACCCGCTTCTTCACGAAGTAATACAACCCGGTTGGGCCCTGGGTCGAGGCCTTTGTTGTGGATGGCCATCCTCACAGTGGGACATAGGACCCCTTGGCTCCTTACAACTACAGATATGCCTTAGTGTCTTTATTCCTGCCTTGGAAGTGGTAGGTTGAAATAACTCACCAGGATTCCAGTTACTTTTCCATGGGACGACAAATACAAACTTCCTGGCCCTCAGCGAGGACTGGGACGAGCTCTCTATGTCAGCCATTTCTTTCCTTTCCCTTTTTCTTTTTAGTTTAATTTGATTTTGAAGAGTAAAGGCAAGCAAAAACAAACAGAAAAGAAAGACAAAAACAGGGCAGCATACAACAATACATATGTTACAGATTTTCAAAACAAGAATAGCTGATTAACAATGATTGCTATATTGTCTATTTTTATCATCAAATTTGTTGCTCAGATTAACAGATAGAGTTATGTAAGATTGGACAAATAATTGAATATTAACACTTGCTTTCAAGAAATCTTAATTTTTTGTCTTTTTGATTTATTTTAGAGACTATAATAATTTTTTTGTATTTTTCACATATATTCTTTTTATTGCCTGCATGAAAATTTCAATAAATCAGAATTAAGTTTCTCTTTAATCTTACAATGCAGAAATGTTAGTAATATTCATTTTTATATATTTTAATAATTTTATTGGGGGCCGGAGGAGATAGCTCAGTAGATTAAGTGCTTCCCTGGCAAGCGCAAGAGCCTGAGTTCAATCCCCAGTTCTGCCAAAAAAAAAAA
>NDGN011324530.1:0-10082 GCA_002564285.1 Tympanoctomys barrerae
CCAACTTAGGTCCTTGTGCTTGCCAGGGAAGCGCTTATTCCACTGAGCCATCTCCCCGGCCCCAACAAATGAAGATCTTTTTAAAGGATTAAAAAAGCTAAAAGTTTTCAATAGAAAGCTCAAAATCCTAGATGGTAACTTACCTAACTATAAGGTCTGTATCCCCAAGCCTATTTGCCCATGTTCACAGGATACAGGAGCAAGTTACAAACAAAATATTACTTAACATTGTGTTCCAGTGGGCAGGGGCAAGAGGAATAGGAAGCATTTACTAGGTACCTTCCTTACTCTTCAACTTCCTGGGTGACAGACTCTGAGAATAAAATTGAGATTTTAATTTTTGGTAAGTTGAAAATACCTGTTATAATGTATGGGTTATACTCTCTTGAGTAAAATATGCTTCATCCTATTATACTCAGATAGTTTGACAACTATGAGCATGATTTAGGTGCAATAGTTTGTGTTACAGATCTAGGGATTTCTTGTCATTTGTCTTTGATTTTGAATAAAAAAATGTATAGAGGCTGGCATTTAGATATGATATGTCAATTAGGTAAAAGAAATTATCATTTAACTGTACCTTTACCATTTATGAATAACTCTTGATGTCATTATTCTTTTTAATGTTTCATCTTACTCCATATCAAATGTGACATTAAAGAAGTGTAAATTATTTGAAGACCCTTATAAAAGAAAATTTCCAAACTCTTCACAATAGAGTAGCATAAGAAAGTTACTTGGATTTCTTCCAGTGACTACTTCAATGTATAATACACCTTGGAGATATTTATTTTATAAAATTTATTTTCTTAAGCAATTTATTTTTACCTTCTTGAATTTAGAAGTTACTTGCATTAATTTTTTCCACTAAAATACAATTAAAAGTTTTTGTTTGAATTTTCTTTTTGTCTAAACATTTACCACTTAAAACCAAAAAGTTATGAAATAAGCAATGAACTGATACCTATTTGGGACATTTTAACTTGATGCCCTCACATTATATCAAGTTTGGAATAATTCATTAGATATGATAAGGAGGTCAGAATGCAAACATACTTTTTGAAATATCAAGAGATGATGATCTGGAGCATTTTCCTGATTTAAAAGATTTTTTGAAATTTATAGTGAGTGATTTGGGCTATTAAGTTGTTTTCTACATACATCATTGCCAGTGACCAAATAGTAGAATCATTCCTCCTGTACAATTCTCAGTTGGCTTGATTAAAAAAACAAAACAGGGAAACTACTCTGTTACCTGACATGGTAGTCTTATGTCTGGTCAGAATGACCCTAATTCGAAAAGGTGTTAGTAAAACCTTATGATTGTTTTAATATTGACAGATCACCTTTGTAAATGAAAAACAAAATGAAACTCTTTATCTGGATGGCATTAGTGGGAACCAAATCAATCACTCATTTGCTGCTCTGAAATAGTTCATTCCCTGTCCAGCGTCACTTCAGGATGTCTAAGATGCCATAGTGTAAGCTTATCAAATGCATGTGTTGACATTTTAGCAAGCTATATTAGATGAAGTTATATCAGCAAATCCCATGAAATTTAAGCATGCCACCCTAGGCAATAGGTGTACAGAATGACTCAGTGGACTTAAGAAGTAGATAAGTGAGACAGGAGGTCATGGTAGGTCATTTCAGACTGTCAGTGTGTTGTATCTGATAGAGGAATCCAAGAGGAGAAGGCTGTAAGGGCAGCTGAGCCGGCTGCTGTAAGCTCTCACCGAATGCTGCGTTTTGATAGCAGAGCAGTGGTTGGAACTTTGTCCCGTTTAACTTTGGGGAGACTTTTTGAGATGAGATAGTGCTTTTGGCTGCACCATGCTTGTGGTGACCACTTATGGCAGTGCTGGAGATGACTTCATAAATGCGGCTTTACAAAGTCAGCCTGAAGCTGTGCTACACTTGGTCAGTTCTTTTTCTCAATCCACTCTTCCTCTCTCACACCCACTGTACGATCACACGCAATCTTAACATTGCCACCACCTTGGACGCCATTAGCAAGGAAAATGGATGGGATGCCCATTGAATATGGAGATTACTTTTTGTGTATTTACTGGTTATTACTTTTTGGCCTTTCTGGTTATTTTACCAAGATTTCACATGCAATGGGATCAGATTATTTATACAGTGTTAACTTTTTTTTATGTCCTATAGAGTGGTATCTCCGTATAGGTACTTGATTTTTTTTTTTCATGATTTTGGCCCCAAACTGAGTTGGAAGAGAACCAAATTACATTCAGTGGCTAAGATTTGATATTGACCTTATGGGGAAATTTCTTTCAGTTCTTATCCACTTTGGTTTGTGACCAGAACTGTGGAGAGAATTTAGTTCATGAACCGGAGAACCCACTGTATGTTACTGGAGAAGTCTTTAGTATTTTAGGTTGAACAGGTTATAAATCAAAGCGAAGAAATCTTTTAGAGTGACAGTCAGTGATAGTGCTAAGATTCTGACAATTAGAAGTCACAAGTAAAGCTTTAGAAATCAGGCAGGTCCGGTGAATAGATGCCACAAAAGTTATTCTAGGAAAAGTGGTTTTCATTATGTTACTCTCTTTTTTTGTTTTGTTTTGTTTTGTTTTGATGCTTCATGTTTCTATAATGTTGTGATTTTTGTTGGATCGTGGTGGGATACCTTAAACATTTCTTGAGGAGCAAGCCAGAAAACTGTTTTTTGAAAGGGTGTGCTTTGCTTTGTATTATATTAAAATTTCTTATTTAGATGTAACTGGTGAGGCCTCAGGACCTTTGAACTGAGTTCATGTGTTCCTAGGAGAGTGCTGTTTTTCAAGTACAGGAATGATTCAGAACTCCTGCTGTCTGACCTGGTCCTCATCACGCAGATGTTGGGGTCTGGGGTTGTACCTCACAAAAGCAACTGAAAACTGCCATGAATCCTAGACTGGCCCTGATACAAAGCTCTAGAGTCATGTGCTTTGGAAGCTAAAGTTGTTCCATTAGTTCAGGGTTAAATTGGGGAAGATCTTCATTACTCTCTTTATTGGGTATTTTGAGAAGATATACAGAGTATTATACTGCATGTATTTCAAGCATGAATAGAGGGATATTTTTGCTTTAATTAATTAATTATTGCAGAATCGGGGATTAAACTCAGCCCCTTGTGCTTGCCAGGGAAGCATTTATTCTACTGAGCTATCTCCCTGACCCAAAGGGACATTTTTAGGTTAACTATAACCAAAACTATTAACTTAATAGTCATACAGAATGAAATTTCACTTCTTTCTTCCGGTGTTTGTTGATGTGAATATATTAAATAGAGCAGACTGGATAAGTATTTTACATTCACAGAAAACTGTATTATTATTATTATTATTATTATTATTATTATTTTGTATTGTAGGACAGGGTGTACAGGGTCTCACTATCTGCCTGTGTTCGGCCTCCCAAGAGCTGGGATTACAGATGTACACCACCACACCCAGTCTGAATCGCTGTCTCAGTGCACCCCTGAGGTGGGGCCGGCACTGCACTCCAGGGATCCACCTTGGCTGCTGCATCTGCCTAAGCAGGTGCTTTAATCCACTGAGCTATTTGGCTGGTCCTGAAAACTATATCTTATTTTTATTCCCAAATCCTATTAATAAACTTTTCACCTTATAAAATTATAAAGTTGTGAGAAGAGACTTTAACATATTAAATCATTTCTCCAATTTAAGGCACAGTGGTTTTTCCATCATACCGGACAGCTGGAGAGCGCTCTCTCTCTCTCTCTCTCTCTTTCTCTCTCTCTCTCTCTCTCCAGTAGTCCAGAAGCATTGATTAAATGGACCCTTTTTTTTTTCCTTTTTGGCTTGTTTTTGCAAATCACTAAAATGCTTATGACTCATTATTGGACCATAAACTTAACTATTTTCTGTTCTATCCCAATGTAGTTGCATTTTCTTTTCATGACTATGCTACTTCACAGTGATCTCATGTAGCTCTTATTATATTGGCTTCTTACTATTTTTTTCAAAGACACAGTACCACTACTAATCACATCATTAATCACTATTTGTTTCCCTGTTGGTATCATCAATTAAATTAAGAATGATGAGACTGAGTGTGGTGGCGTGCACTTGTAATCCCAGCGCTTGGGAGGCTGTAAACAGGAGGATCACTACGAGTCTGATCTGTGTAGTGAGACCCTGTAGACCCTGTACTAAGTAATCCAAACCACATATTCCCTAGGAGTTTACAATCACAGAAGTGGAGTTCAGCTATTTGGAACAAATCTTTGGATTATTATGCATAGGCAGCAGGTTTATCAGTTAAATATATATGGTAAGATGAAAGCTGCTATATCATATAATTGTTTCTTTTACTATGTTACCTCTCTAACTTTGCATAAAAGTAAGAGGTATGCTTCTTGCTCTTTAAAGTGAAATCAATATTAAGTACTGTTGTGCAGTGGCCAGAGGGGGTCAGATATGTGACACATTGCCATGTCTTCAAGCAGAACAATTTTTTTTCTTGTGTTGTTGTAATGAGAACAGGGGAAATAAAAATAATTGAGTGATTTTGTTGGAAGGGAAACTTATATGCCTGCAGGAGGAAGGATTGATTCACAGCAAGGTGGGCCAGAGTCCTCATGGATTGCACGGGAGACAGATGATATCTGAAAGAGATGGAAGTAAAGGCTACTAGAAAAATATGCCTGCAATTTTATTTGTATTTTTATTTATTTTTTATGTATTTGGTTGTTGCAGGGCTCTGTATATAGCTTAGACTAGTGGTAATCCTCCTGCTTTAGCCTGCCCAGCACTGGCATTACAGGTGTGCGCCACTGTGCATCTGGCTGGCTCTGCCTGCCGTGGAGGTGGGGCTAGCGTGGCATGTGGTGCCCGGAATTGAACCCCGGTCCCTGAGCTTAGCTAAGCTTGCCTGCGCAGGCCCTTTAATCCATTGAGCTATCTCACCAGCCCTGTGTCTGTGCTTTTAGTAATGGCAAACAGCAAAGTCATTTTATTTTCTGAGGGAGCTGAACTGTTGCTCAAATTAATCAGAGCAGAAAAGAAAAAAAATTTCTGGCTGAAGAACCTCTTCAGGAAGATTTTTCTGGCCTTTGAAAGGGAACTATAACGAAATTCAGGCTCTGATATACAGCCTCTTGTGGTAGAATGTGTTAATTTTCTTGCTGATTAATTGTGTAATTTGGGAACATACAGAGGAAGGTAGACTCAGATGAGGTGACAGAGGATTCTGTCTGTGACTTCTGAGTACAGTTGTGCCCAGGACTCCGCTCCCTGGACTTCTTCCTGAGGAGGAGGAGGAGGGGGTTCCTATGAGTATCCAAGAAAGGGTAGAAAATGCTGGGGGAGGACATGCTACTTTTCCGAAATTGTGACCTATAGGAACTCTAGGTAGATTTATGTTAAATTCAGGTAACTCCAGTAAACAGATGAAGGAATACATTGTATGCTAATTCATGTAGTTACATAATAAGGGCTGGAAACACAAAGACAAATGTGATGATGAGATCAAGTGAAAACCTCGATCAAAGTTCTGTGAAAAAGACAAAAATGCTTGTGCCAAGGTACAAAGGAACAATTAACAGTTGCTGTTGGTGAGAGGGAACTTGAAAGGACCAGAATGTCTTGAGTTGGTCCTTGAAAGTGGGCTGGCATAATGTGGGTAAAGGCAGGGGGCAAACAGAGCTTCAAATGAATCCCTGCTGGAGAGTTACTGGTGCAGAAGGAAAATCAACCCTGATGGCAGTGAGTAAGCCTGAGTAACTTTTTCAGACTTTATCTCAAGTTAAAGTAGGTATATCTTCTTAAACAAAGCCATGTTGACATTTAATATCTGGGGATAGATATACCCAGGATTGTATTGTGTGATACTCTGGCACTTGGTCAAATGTTGATGGCCACCAAGATTCTGAGTTGGTGTATGTTGGTGTATGAGTTGGCTATGAAGCCAACTGCCCTTTCTAGTGCAGACATAGCGGCTGTCTCACAGGTTCCTGTGGCTTATGAAGACCTGCAGAAATCTAGACACACTTTGGAAGCCTGGCACCTCCATAGCAATGCCTTTTGGGATTAAAAGACTTTTCAAAGTCTTTTTCACAGTGTGAAAAGGAAGTGCTGCTCAGGAGCAGCCGACTGGGGACCCAGAATGACTTCAAACGTCGTGGTGTTCCTTACAAATGGGCAGCCGTGAAGATGAATGTTTGGCCTTCATGAAAAGACAGGTGTGCGCTTTCTTATTGGGTTTCGTTCCCGTGCAAGGCAGCACGAAGCCGTGAGAAGCTGTTGGTGAGCTAGGCTTTCTCGTTGTTCAGCTGTAGCTTCACTGTGTGACCTCAGGGGAAGTGCTCAATCTTTATCTCTCAGTTGTCCTGCATACTGCACTATTAGGAGAATGGGCAGAGATACAAGAAAAATGTACATAGCAGCAATGTTTTAAAAGAATGTGGTCACATTTTAAAAAACTGAGATACAAGAAAGCATGCAGAATTCCCTCCCTTTTCATAAAAAGCCATGTTCATTTGCTGCAACAACTGGATCAATAATGGGATTGTCTTTTAGTTTTTAGGATGGAGTAAGGGGTTAAGAATGAATGAAGAATAAGTTATGTTTCTTTTCTGGAAAAATAAATTCAGCATATCACAATTCAGGTTGTTGGCAAAAGCATAACTCAAGTGGTATGTTTCTTAACACTCCATGTAATGTTAACATGCGAAGATGATGACAAAGGTGGTCTGTGGCGTTGTAGTTTGTGTGTACCTGGTATGGGCACTGCTTGTCAGGCTAGCCTCCTGATCCTAACCATTCTGTCCTAGGAGGGCAGCCAGCAGGAAGCCGGTATCTCCTCATGTAAGAGCTCCAAGGAACACTAATACATCTTAAGTCTGATGGTCATGGCTAAATTTATGCTTAAGTATGTATGTGTTGTGAAATATATGTGTGAATCTTACTTTTGTATCAGGAGCAAGAATATTATTTTTCTTTCTTTCTTTCTTTCTTTCTTTGTTTTTTCTTTTTCTTTTTCTTTCTTTCTTTTCTTTTCTTTTTTTTTTTTTTTTGTACTTAGGACAGGGTCTACAGGCTCTATAGGATCTCACTGCGTAGATGAGACTCATGGTGATCCTCCTGTTTACAGCCTCCCAAGTGCTGGGCTTGCAGGCGCACACCACCATGCCCGGTCTCAGTTGCCTTCTCTGCATGCGCTACAGCAACCCCGGGGATCAGACTCCCAGCCCCTATGTCTGCCTAAGCATGTGCTTTAATCTGCTGAGCTATTTGGCCAGCCCTGAGCGAGAATAATCTTGTTATTCTTCATTTGCAGACTACTTGAAAAATAGTGGTATATAAAAAAGAAATCCATTTAAATGGAAAAAAATAAAACTAGATACTTATTTGTAAGGACATTTATAATTGGTAATTTAAACATAAAAAGTGAGGATAATAATAAACCAAGGCTGTCACAAATTTATAACATCTACTGTTGATCAAAAGTACGGCCAGAATTGCAGTTTTCTATGTACTAACCTAATCACTTGAAAAATTGTTAAATTAGAATTAGCTGAAAATGCTCAGCTATTATTCATTGTTAAATCATAATAGTAATATATGTCTATAAGATGACAGTTTTACACATAATGTATTTTAATTGTCTTTGGCAAACACCTTTTTGTTTCTTGAGAGTGAATGATCGCTTTCATAGCCCATCTTCATCTTGATAAAATTAACGAGATGGCTACAGTCATTAAGTTAGTTCCCCGAGGGTGACGCTTCCTGTTATATTTCTGGTGTATTGGTTCATCCTTTAAGTAAACAACAGTGGTCTTTATTCAGCGCTGTAGACAGACAGCAAAATTGGCAGTTAGGAATATCGACTTTGCGTTAACAAGTCACTCCACGCATATACAAACAGTATATATACAGACAGTCTGTAGGAGGAGCAAGGTAGTTTTGGAGTTCACTGTCATCCTTACCTTAGAATTAGCAAAGCTATATGATTAAGAAATGGGTATGTTTTTATCATCTTACTGTACTTGTTCATTTTGTGATTTGCTCCATTGTTATGATTGTCCACCTTTCAAGTCACATTTTTTTATTCGTATTTAACACCAATCAATGCCATCTTTCTCCTTTCTTGAAACAGCTATTTTATTCTTTTTGTAGATGTTTTTGTCTTACTTCACAATGAGTAACAGCTCGGTCTTTGATTCCTGGAACTCTTTTCACATGGATTCATTGCAGTAAACTTGTTGAAGGGGGTATAGTCCTCTTCTGTGAAGACCCTTCACTTCAAGGTTAGCAGCTACACAATGACTTCATTGCGTCCAGCCTTTCCCTAAGCCAAGAATAACTCCCGGGAGACTGTGGCCTAAAATAATCTGTCTTGTAGTTTTTGATTTCCTCTGTCTTACTATCACATCTTTTCAACTGCAGGAGCTTGATTGAAAGAATACTTCCTCACTGTCATTTTTCTCTTTAATGCCGTTATCATTACAATTTTGGATAGTATTCACAAAAACATTTGTCATTCAAACTTACTAACTTTCTGGGATAATAATAGAAAGGTACACTTTGAAAACTTGCTAGCAGCAGAGAAGAAAACTTGTCTAGTATCAGAGATTAAAAAAAAAACATGTACACTGTTTGTATGGAGAGCATATGTGTATATACAGTTTGAGTGTATTCATGAATCTGAATGTATGAATTGTACAAGTGCACGTGGCGAGTGTGTGTGTATTCATGGAATGGATCTCACGGAACATTAGCTGAAATTTATTTAGGTTAAATTCAAAGAACCAGGTGGATTTTCCTCTTCCCTTGCAAAACAAACCCTGATTTCCTTTTGGCAGCAGGGCGCACAATCTTTCATCTCACCTTCATTTTGTTTTGGAGTATCTTTTGTGCTGCATTCCTGCTTGTATCGTTCATGAGTTTAAAATATTACCATTAGAATTTGACACTACTTCTTGCCTTTTTAATGGTAGAGAAAGGAAAAATCACTCTTAGGTGCACAGAAATACACGTGTAGTTTATGTTGCCTTCTCTGCGGTGATGTGCAGGCATGAAAAGCAGCATCTCTTTTACGCTATGAGCTTCGTGTCTGCTGCTTGTTACTCAGGCCTTGCTGGTGGTCCTTCTTCTTCTTAAGGTCTTTTCAGTGGATTACAAGTAACTGCAGTGATATGTGGAAGTGAAAGTACGTACACAGACCAAACCTGAGTAATGAGTTATAGTCTACATTTTTCCATCTAGTGTTGAAAATTATCTTGACGTGGAATGGAGTGATTTTCAATAAAAGAATTGCCTCTTATCAAGAGTGTACAATATATTTTTATACTGTGCATTGTTTTCCATATTTTATTTTTTAAAGAATATAAAATAGCAATAAGAAAAACAGTAACTGATGTGATACAAAATTTCGCTAGACAGAGTAGTAGGAACTCAACAATGGTTGCTGTCGTGCATGATGTTATCTTTAAATTAGTTGTTTAGGTTACCAGATATAACCATTCAAAACTGGTTTAAAACAAAACAAAACAAAAAAACACCAAAAGAGTTATAAGAAATTAAACAGAAATAAAATAAAAATAATAAGAAAAAGTCAAGCATTAACTACTCCTTTCAAAAGACCAGCAGAAATTAGTAGTAAAATTATCCAAAATTATCTGCATATATACATAAATATATCTTTTCCCCTTCTTTCTTTTTACCTTTTCCTCATTCTTGTTCCAGGTATGCTTTTGATATTTAAATTTAAATTTTAATTTTTAAAAAATAGTCCTTTATATCCCCCTATTTTGGTTTTGTTTTGTCAGAGGTGGGTGTTCCATTGCTGTTACAGTATGTTTCCCCTTGCGCTGGAAGCTTTCTATCTCTTATGCTACACTCTACACTTTGATTTATATGGATTTGAAACCTGAAAGTCATAAAGTATAATAGCTACCATATAAATGCTGTGGCTAAGCACAGACTCACATATGACGTGTATAGAAAGCTGAGTATTTCTATGTTGGGTTTTTGTTGTTGTTGTTGGAGGGGAAGGTCTACATGGTGTTCAGGGTCTCACTACTAGATCAGACTCATAGTGATCCACCTGTTTAC
>NDGN011324544.1:0-10064 GCA_002564285.1 Tympanoctomys barrerae
GCAGAACTGGGGATTGAACTCAGGCCCTTGCGCTTGCCAGGGAAGAGCTTATTCCACTGAGCCGTCTCCCCGGCCCCTCAAGTCCTCTTTAAATCGAGAACGTTAACACATAGCCTTTCTAATATTTCTTTTGCCTGTCTGGGTGTCTTGTTCATTTCTACAATCTAGTTGATATTCACATATTGAAATTGTCACTTGAATGGTATATTCTGGCTTTGCTGATAAATAATTGTATAACAGATCTCAAGAGCGTTGGGCCTTGGTACTTCTAAAGAGCATGTGAACCTTTCTACGTTTCACAAGGCTGTCTTTAGTTGTAGTTAATGTAGAAACAGCATTGAAAATGAATACATGCATTTATTCTAGAAGGAACTACTTAAGTTTTTTTCTTTCTTATCTCGTGTACCTCTGTCTTCCTACCTACCTGTCAATATAATTGAATTTATTTAGAAAGTTGTGTTTGTGGATGGTACCTGAGCTTTGAGTCTAGGAATATGTTTGTGTTTCCTGTTCAATTAGATATTGCTTATATATTTTTGATATTGTTTATATTGATTAAATAGAGTTGTACTGTACTACTTAACCCAACATGCTAGTTCTTTGATTTAAGGTACTATTAACACTGCCCTGTCAATCTGTGAATAACTTACTTTGAAGTGGTACTTTTAGGTAGTGTATTATGATTACACAGATTATTAGGTAAGAGCGAGAAACTTTATCACATGTGTAAGGAAACTATATATAATAAAACCAATTTAATATTTCACTTCTCAAATATTCAACCTATTTTTTCCTTAAAGTTTTAAGTCAATCAGAATTTGTGCTAAAAGTCACCATAGCACATGGCTGACCTGCATTTCTTTGTTTTAGGTCGCACTTATTTTTCCTGGTCCTCACTCTATCTCAATAAAAGATATTTCTTTTCATCTGCAAAAAAGAATTCAAAGTAAAGGCACAGCTGATGACTCCGAGAAGCCGTCTCTTAAACGCAAGAGAACTGATGAACAGGCAAGCTGCGATTTGAGTGACAGCAAATGTAAAGGGGTAGCTCTGAAGAAAGTCATTTTTATAGACAGTACCTGGAACCAGACCAACAAGATAGTCACTGATGAGCGGCTTCAGGGTAAGGGGCAGTATTTCTTCCTGTTATTAAAAAATTCAGTCTTGGGAGCCGGCCAGATAGTGCAGATTAAAGCACCTGGTTGGGCAGATGCAGGGACCGGGTTCAATCCCCAGTATGCTGTACCGGCCTTGCCCCTGGGGCATAGTTAAGACTGGGCATGGTGGCATGTGCCTGGAATCCCAGCACTTGGGAGGCTGAAAATAGGAGGATCACTACGAGTCTGATCTGTGTAGTGAGACCCTGTAGACCCTGGACTAAATACATTTTTTAAAAAAATCAGTTTTGGGCTGGGGAGATAGCTCAGTGGAATCAGTGCTTACCTGGCAAGCGCAAGGTCCTGAGTTTGATCCCTGGTACCACCAAAAATAAATAAATAAATAAAAATTTGTCTTGCAAATGTTGAAAGAATTGCATTCAATGTCTATGTTTATCACATTTGTTTTATTTCTATGTTCTATGTATATATATGCATTTCTATAATGTATATATTTTTACAAGAAATATTTGAAGTGATAAGCTTTGCAATACTGTACGCTTAAGAACTTAAGCACTCATCTTTTAAAACTAAGACTATTCTCAGAGACTGGGTTTTTTTTCCTTTTCTTTTCTTTTTTTTTTTTTTTTGGTGGAACTGGGAATTGAACTCAGGCCCTTGTACTTGCCAGGCAAGTGTTCTACTGAGCCATCTCCCCAGCCCTAAGACTGTTTCTCCATGATTGTACAATACCATTATCACTATCACAAAAATTAACAAAATTGTGTAATATTTCTAATATACAATCTGTATTCAAATTTCAGTAATTGATCCAAAATATCTTTTGTAGTTTTCTTCCTCTTGATGTGTCATTTAAACTCCTCAAATTTCATTTGCTTATTCTGTTTCTTTAGTCTCTTAGAGACAGTTTCCTCTCTTTTTTTCCTGTGACTTAAATTTTGTAAGGAGGACAGGTCAATTCAAGTATCTTATTATGATTAGCTGTGTTTAAATATTTGTAGCTAGTATATTTATAAGTAACAATAAATCCAGGGTTGTTTATGCCCATTCCAATTTTTGCTTATTATTTTGGTATAATTATTAATAGTATGTTCTTTCATTGTCAGAAAAGCACCTGTTTAATTGATCATTATATGATTAAGCAATTCATATAAGAAGCTGTATACTTATTATATTAAACTGGGGTATATAAATACAAGTTTTTTCAGTATATGTAATAATTACTTGTTTAAAGTGATGATTGTCACATTTCTGCATTATAAAGGTTTATTGTTTTTAATAGCAATCTGAGTGATGCTTTCATATATATTTTCTATAGCTTTTTAGTATGCATTGATGATGGTTTAAATTGAGAATTTAAAAATGGGGAATTTTATATTGTTTCTTCCACATGTGTTAACTCTCCATCTCAATCTCTCTCCCCTCTCCCCTTCTCCCTTCCCCCCTCCCCCTCTCTCCTCTCTCTGTCCCCTCTCCCTCTCCCTCTATCCCTCTCCCCTTTCCTCCCTCCCTCCCTCTCTCCTCTCTCTTCTCTGTCTGTCTGTCTGTCTGTCTGTCTGTCTGTCTCTGTTTCTTCATTTCTTGAGATCGGTTTTCACTGTGTTGCTGGCTTCGAATTGTTGCTTATCCTACCTCTGTCTGCCGTTTGTCACTGTGCCCAGCGTACACATCTTTTTGAAATCACTTATTTTCTTTATAATGTACTGTAACCTACCACGGTGTGTTCTTTTAGATGCTCAAATTGTCTCAAATGAATGCCACTGGGAATGCTCCAAAATCTTCCTGGCATAGCTTCATTAGTGTTTGTGATATAACAGAATATCTTAAGTCTGCTTGGAATTTTATTGGCCGTTTTTCTAAAAACCTGTGGTTCCTCTCAGAAAATGATAATAGAAATTAAGATCTGGTAAATTCATCACTACTTGAATTGTCATTGCTTTCTTTAGTGGATGGAGCCAAGAAAAATACATAGATGTGTGAATTCACTGGATGCTCCCTATTTAGATTTAGTATTATGGGAACTTCTTTTGTTTTAAAATTTGTGTCTCTTTCTCTGAGAGTGAACTGCTTAGTTCCTTGTAGCAGTGGCTTAATGTAGTTACACTCCTAGTTCAGTACACTTAGTAATTTGAAGAATTGGAGGCCGAACTGCCTCTGTTCCCTCGTACCTTACATTTCTTCAGACTTTCCTTGTAGTTTGTCTAGTAACTTCAGTTGTTTTTCTCCTAGCTCTTTGGGAGCTTTGTTTGGTGTGATTAGAAGGCAAGAGAAATATCCTGCTGATGTTCAGCAACTGCTGGAAGTCTCCCCTAGCGTTCTCTCTTAGGCTATGCATGTCATCTAGAAAAGGCAATTCATGCTTTTCTTGTCTGATTTGTGTTGATCAGCCCAAGGCTAAACTGTGGTGCAGCACTACATTTAATTGGCTTAAGTCAGAGTTTGTACGTCTGAGATAGCCTTACACGTTAGCATGGTTGCTTGGCAACCCAGTTGTCTCCGTGTGCTTTCTGTGTGTGTGTGTGTGTGCTCACGCTCGTGTGCACATGCGTGACAGTGAACCACAGAGGATGGACTTAGACCCTTAAGGTTTTGTTATTGTTGATGGTTTAACAGAGATGAACCCCTGAGGTCCTGTTCTTTGAAAGAGGGTAAGGGAGCCCTGCCTCACACATTTCCTTGAATATTTATAGCACTTCCTGCCCACTTTGGAAACTTTTCTGGGCCACTTTTCTTCATTATTACCTTATTTGGTAATTGCAAGGATCAGATGAAAGAACATAGAGAAAAATCCTTTAGAAAACTAAAAAAGGAGTTCCTTTGGCACTAGTGCAAGTCTGCACGCCTACAGTCACGTCTGCAGCTTCCATCCCGCCTTCCCACTTCCCATAGGTGCCCGCGCTAGCTCCGAGGTCTCTGCGGGCCTCCAGGGTCTCGCAGTAGTTCCCCACACAGCTGCCCTGCGTGGCCTTGCCCCTCTGGCTCCGCGTTGCGCTCAGAAGGCGCGGGGCCTTGCTGCGGGTGTGTAACTGCTAGGTGGTGAGTTCTCCACTTTTGGCGGATGAACTAGGCCCCACCAAAAGCAGTCCATGTTTACAACAAATCATTACTTTAGGTTTGAAAACATTTTATCATTTGAGTTACACCAAGAAACTAACTCCAAACCCCATTTTAAGCCTTCAAATGTGGTGCATTAGAAATTCTGTGTCTGCGGTTCCGTTACCAGTGCTGAGGTTAAGAGTTCTGTTAACAATGTGAGATGGTTCTGTTTTGATAAACTTCACAGGAATATAGCTTGATGTGTTACTAGTGTTGAAATACAACACTGGAAGGTGGAGTGTTGCGTTTAATCCTAGAAGGTCAGCCTGAAACTGCGGTTGCAGCGTGAAGAGTACTGTAGGAAGCTTTGGGGAATCTGAGGTCCCACGCTTTCCTTCTGTGGGAGGCTTCCAAAGGACTAAAAATGACAGTCTTCTGTAAATCCGCTATGAAACTAATGAGTTCTTTTCAAGCATAGTTTCCACTATGTTGATACACCCTTTACAGTGATGCTTTTGTTCGTATTGTAAGTATTGCTTAGATTTCACTCACGCTGTCAGTGAGTGCTGTGCCTGGTACACAAGTGTATTGACTTAGGCTGGGTTTAAATACTTCTAAACCTCGCTAAGCTGGAAAAGCATCTAATACACCCAAGTCAGGGGACATCCTCACTTCGCAGCACAGCACACTGCAGCCAGTAGGCATGGGCCACAGGGCTGACCACGTGCCGCGCCCCCGCCCCTGCCTGGTGTGCCACACAGGACGGCCCTGCTGAGAGTGTAGCGCCTCCGTACCTCCTGCACCGACACACCCCAGTCTGGATGCTGGACCACCTCCTTCAGTCCTCCCAGCAAATCGTATGCGGGGGGGCTTAGAATTGCCTTACTGTGCAGTTGCCAGCTTGAAACACGCAGGCAGCAATTTTGGAGAGAAACACCACTGTGAGTCTGTGCTATAAAACATATTGATGACTAGATATGCTAGAAAGAGAATTTTTACATGTGTATGTTGAACCATTTAAAATAATAATTTCGGGCTGGCCAGATAGCTCAGTGGACTAAAGCACCTGCCTCGGCTGAGCGCAGCAGCCGGGGCTCGATCCCTGGGGTGCTGTGCTGGCCCCGCCCCTGCCCCCGGGGTGTGCTGAGATGGCAAATGAGATGGCGTGGTGGGTGGTGCATACATGTAATCCCAGTGCTTAGGAGGCTGAAAACTGCGAGTTCAATCTGTGTAGTGAGACCCTGTAGATCCTGTACCAAATACATAAAACCATAAAGCAAAATAAAATGATAACTTTATATAGTCCAGTGTCTGTGTATGTCAGTAGTTTCAAAGGTTCTTTTATATTTCTAAGCAAATTAAATTTTAAAACAGATTTGATTAGTAGTAATAATCACTAAATCATCTTTTTCTTTTTCCTGAGATACTAGGGATTGAACTGAGGACTTCACATTGAGATACGTGCCAGACCTTTGTTTTTGTTTTTTAATTGTGAGATAGTCTCTGTAAGTCATCACATACCCAGGCTGGGCTCAACTTGTGATCCTCCTCAGCCCCCCCAGACTGCTGGGATTATCAGCGTGTGCTATCATGCCTGCGTATCGTTTTCTGTTTTATACTTAGCATTTCTAAAGAATGTACTAACATTCTAGAAGCAAACACATTTTAATAGTTATTTTTAATTTGGATTTTATGCCAGAATTCTATATTAAGATTTTAATTGTATCATATAAATAAATAAAAGACTTTAGCAGAATGTACGTACCAGCCTCTAATCACTATCACTGTTGGGAAGAATCAGGGTATGACCAATAGATCACCAGAGAGGAGTCTTACTTCATATATATTAGTTTTATTTTTTGTAATGAGAACATATTTTGAATTAAAAATAAATCATAATGGGCAAATGGTTTTAGTTTAACCAAAAAAAAAAAAAATCATTTAATCCAGTGACCCCTTTTATTCATAGAAACCCAAGTTCTACACCAAAGAACATTTCAACATCTGTGTACATTTAGAGGCTGTAAGTAAAATTAAACTGAAAGATAATCATAAAGTAAAATAAAAGTTTTAGCTGAATTAATTACTGAGAAAATGTTTCAGTGCATATCTTTACCTCTGGTTGTAATTAGTGAGTAAAAGGACTCAGTTCTGTTTTGGTTGTTGTACTAGTTGTTAGTCTTTGAATCAGGGTTTTGAAATTGAATGTTTTCAGAATGGCTAGATAGCCTATTTTAGACATCAGGGTTTTGTGATTTGCCCCTTCATTCTGTTATAAATTTCTTTCACATGGATGATAGTCTAAAAGTATAACATAATAACCCTACAAAAAAACAAAGCATCTTTGTGTGGCTAGTAGTAGCATTGGCTGGGACGTCAGATTGTAGTGCAGTTCTTTTCATTAACTTAAATACAACCTAATCATGCTAAAAACAGGTTTCAGATTCTTCCGATGATGCCACAGCTCTCATGAATGAATAGCGAGCACATGGCCAGGCGTGACATTCAAGGCAGTCACGCTTTCAGTTTCTCGGGACTCTTCTGCCATTCTCATATGTGTAATTCTAGATATTTTAGCCATTTTATTTTCTTGCATTTGAAATGATTTTACACACCCGTATGAATGTGAGACTCCCTTGGCCTGTGCTGCCCCTCCCTCACCTGTTTATCCAGCAGGTTTTGAACAGACATAGCAACCCCTGAGAACCGTGTGGGGACCCCAGGAATCTGCTCAGCGCTGCCACTGTACCCCGGACCTGTTGAATTCTCTTGCCTGTTTCCCATAGTGGACTGTGTGGCCGAACATGCCCACAGTACTTCATAACCATCGTCGTCTTCTCTGGTATTACCAAGTGCCACTCTGCTCACTGTGGCACGTGTCCAGCCGGACACAGCCGTGCACACTTCCCTGCGGCCAGGGAATACGTGAGCCGTAGCAGAGAACTCAGCTCTGGGCAGAACCCGGGCAGGCCACTTGTTCCCTTGGCCGTCTGTCTGTTTCTCGTCTTGCCTCTGGTGTGCGCCTCGGTGGAGGCTGACGGTGCTGGTGCGTGGGGACGTGGCGTCTGGAGGCCTTCGTAGTCTGCGAAGCCCTAATGGCCCAGCGCTCGTGTGTGTGAAGGGAAGCTGCCACGGGTCCACAAGGGCCCGCAGGGTCCCTGGCGTGCGGCTGAGCACAGCTCTGCCCGGTGGCCCTGGGGTCAACCAGAGGGCGGGCAGTCTGCTTCATTCCTCTTAAATTTCTTCATGGTGACTTTTGAGGACTCTCGGTCTTATGTTTCGCCCTTTTATGTCTTGTTTAAATCTTTATCAACCTCAAGAGACCATGTTTCTCACAATTGTTTAAGAGTTTTTTTCTTGTTTTGCATTTCTGTGTAAATAATGTCAGTTGTATTTTTGGCTTTCCACTTTTTATGCATGTGATTTTATTTTTGTTACTTTATTGACTAAAGCCTCCAATGTGTTAATGAAATTTCTGTAGAAATCATCTTTCTTGTGTTTTAATCTGATATGATTTTTAAATGATAGTTTTATTTATATTTGCCCAAATATTGGTACACTTTGAGTTTATTTTTACTTTAATTTTTATTTCTATTTTTAAAATTTTATTAAACTTGGAAAGTTTTGTTTTTTAATTTTATGTGTTTGGTACAAGGTGTCACTATGCAGCTTGGACTTGCAGGGATCCTCCTGTCTCAGCCTCCCCAGCACTGGGATTACAGGTGTGCGCTGCCACACCTGGTCTTGGTGTCTGGCTCGGTGCACTGGGGCAGGGCCAGTGCAGCATGTGCTGTTGGGGTTCGAACCCCGGTCCCTGTCCTTGTTGGGCAGACACTTAGACTGCTGAGCTATTAGACTGCAGCCCAAAAGTATCTTTTAAAGCTTCAAGTAGTTTGGAAACAAGTATTTGCTTATTTGCTCATCCCTCTGGGCAATTTTTATTTCTGTTCGTCCTCCTTTTCTTTATGCTGTTGTTTTTCTTTTCCAGTTTTTTTTTCTTTGTTGAATGGAGGTTCTCTTATTTTTTAATATTCTGATTAGATTGTTGTTAGAGAATAGTGCATATGCTACTTCAAAAATTTCAGAACCATACGATACTTTAACCTGTCCTTTTGTTCCCGTAATAACTTAGTGCACTTAAGCCTTGTTAACGCCTTGTCCACAGTGTTTTTGGTACTTTTCATTATTTTTGTTTTATTTATTGTCAGCTCAGAAGTTAGATATTTTTTAATTTTCAATGTTTTATTTTATATAAACAAAAGTTGCATTGCAAAATAATAAGAAAATGACAATAGTCAGTACACTGTGTTAGATATTACTGTTTTCATTTTATGTAGGCAGTATTTATTGGATTTGCATAGCTGCTTACCATTTTCTTGCTCAACCCTTCTTTATTTCACCTAATCTTTGCGGAAATATGGCCTGTGTAGGAATTCCTTTCTTGTTGGCGCACATCCAGTTTTTGTCTATTAATATTTTTACTCTTTTTCTTGCCATATTGTGTCTGCTAGTACACAATTTAAGATTGCAAGTTACTTTTTGATACTCTGAGGATATTCCAGGATTTCCAGCATTTATTGTTGCTAATTAAACAGTTCCCTATCATTTTACTTATTCTTTCTCTATGATCCTTCCCTTTTCAGTGGCTACTTTAAAGTCGTTCTTTGTCGCAGGTATACTACTGCGGGCCTATCCTCTTCTGTCACTGTGCTCATTCTGCCTCAGACATGTTGTGTCCCACTTACCCATGGCCTGGACTTTACAATAGAATTCCTGGAGAAGTCGTAGCTGTTATCCTGTCAAGTGCTTTCTCTACTCCTTTCCTCGGATTCCTATTAGACATTCGATCTTTCACGTCTCTGAATATCTTAATATTTCTTCTATATTTCTTGTCATATTTCTGCATTTTTTTCTTTTTTTTATGTATTTAGGGTCTCACTACACAGATCAGGCTCCTAGTGATCCTCCTGTTTTCAGCCTCCTAGGTGCTGAGCTTACAGGCATGTGCCACTATGCCCAGTCTCAGTTGCCATCTCAGCATGCCCCAAGGGCAGGGCCAGCATGGCATGCTGGGATCGAACCCTGGTTGCTGCGATTGCCTGAGTAGGTGCGTTAGTCCGCTGAGCTATCTGGCTGGCTCTACTTTTCTGCATTTCTGAAGTAGCTTTCAGGTAAAAAGTAAGATGTGATAGTAGAATATCATTGATGACTCTGAGGTTTCAGATTGGCCAGTGGGCCAAATTTGATGCTATCTTTGTCTTATTTTAAAATGTGCTAAAATAAATGGGCCATAAGTATAGTGTGGGTCAGAGTACTGCTCTAAGGAGTGAAAAGCATTCTGAGCTTGTGCAGATACCTGAGCTGTAAAAGCTAACAGTCCTGCTGCTTTGCTTATTATTTGCTCTGAAATGTAGAAGAGGCCTTCTCGCCCAGTGTGCTGTTGTGAGGCCATGTGGCAGACGTGCAAGAGCTGAGGTCATATCTTGTGGTACTTTGTTCATGAAGATTGAACTTGAAAGTGACAATCTGGAAGTGTATTTTTACCAACATTAAGGACCGTAGGTTGCCAGTCTCTCTCAGTATGACATTTTAACTACAAGTCAGTTTTTCAGGGATGTGAAACCCTTTTAAAAACGTGAATTTAGTCTTGTTGCAAATTATTTTAAAAGTAGATAGGAAATAGAAATAAACATTTAAAATATTAATTATTTTTATCTTTTGCTACGGGGTCTAAGATGTGGAGGTAACTCATGGATACAGCTTCATTCTGAGCTGTGAGTTGTGCCTACGTATACCATAATGCATTTAACATAATGCTCTGTTCATCTCAGATGCCTGTTTCTGGAGTGGGTCTTTAAATTTTGGGGCCCTGATGTTTTTTAGTTCTTTATAAATTCTAGAGAGCAGACC
>NDGN011324561.1:0-10696 GCA_002564285.1 Tympanoctomys barrerae
ATTTTCCTGTGTCATTTCTGAAAAGAATGAGACTTTTTGATGTTAGCATTTACCAATTCCCTCAGCTACCCAGAGCCAAAAGAATTTAATTGTTGATTTGATTTTGGAGGTGATGGAATTGGAAGGGTCAGTGATAACTCCGGACATTTTTAATTTTTTGAATTTATTGAATAGATGATGCTGACATTGAATTAAAGGAAAAAAGGACTATTAGTGGATAAAGCTTAGAGAAGAATTGAAGAAGAAAGAATTCTTTTGGAAGTTTGTATGTTTGTGAATATTTAAATAGACACATAGATATATAAACCTAAATCTTGGGAATACTGTTAGAAACAGGTTTTTAGGAGGCATGATGACAATACTTAAAGCCTTTTAACTTAGTGAGAAAGTTAAAATACAGATGATAAAAAAGAAAATAGAACTAAGCCACAGGCTGTATCAAAGTTTAGTGGTCAAGCAAAGGATAAATACATAGCCAAAATAAGCCAAGCAAAGAAAAGATAATGAACATACAAAATAGAGAAAGGTATAAGAAAAACCTGGAAAGTAGCATAATAACTGAAAGGCTGAGAGAAGAAAATAGATCAAAGGAAGACTTATCCACTGAAGCTGGTGTTGATGAGAAATTAAATAAGATGTGGTTAGAAAAGTGACCGTTAGGACTGACCATGTGGAAGTCTTCCTTGACTTTGATGACAGCAATCAACTGAAGCTAAAGAGCAGGCAGGGCCAGCCAGATAGCTCAGAGGATTAAAGTGCCTGCTTAGGTAGGCTTAGGGACTGGGGTTCTATCCCCAATGTGCCTTGCCGGCCCCGCCCCCAGGGTGTACTGAGACTTTGAATGAAACTGGGCGTGGTGGCACGCACCTGTAATCCTAGCACCTGGGAAGCTGCAAACAGGATCACTGTGAGTCCAATCTGTGTAGTGAGACCCTGTAGACCTTGTATTGAATACATTAAAAAAAAAAAAAAAAAGAGCAGAGGACAGGTGAGTTGAGACAGTGGAGTCATCCCCTAGGGAAAGAACTTATAAAAGAAGATGGCAGAGCTTGGGTTTGGTTGTAAGTTTTCTAGATGGGCTGACCTGGCATAGTAGTTAGGGGCTTTCCTACTCAGAGTTTGATGCAGAACTCTGGCTATTGCTGAAGTAGAAGTTAATTCTGCCCTGGAAGATCTCACAAGGTGGGGGTGAACATGTCCCTGCCTGGCACAGTGTCCCACCATAGCTGGCTATTCTGTAGCCAGAAACCTCATCGGGCCTTCTCTTAATGACCAAGGCTCCTCAAGCGCCAGCAGTAGACCTGTTAATAACTCAAACGCAAATGATGTGCAGGCCCCATTTCCTTTAAGAGGCATTCCCTATGTGCCTTCCTCAGAGGATGAGTTTACTCCATTATCTCCTTAAGGGTTCCTAGTTTCCCAAAGTTTCCCAAGCCACCTGTTTCTCTTTTCCATCTCAGACCTTCTGATTGCTTAAGGTGCTACATTAATACAAAGCACAATTTCTTTTTGTTGCACACTGCTTAACCTGTTTTCTAAAATAAACTTGTGCTCTACCATCTTTGTGTGCCTACCATGTGACCCCGAAAAGAAGCCGAATGGCAAAGGAGTGTTTCCCTACAGATGCCTCAGAAAAGAAGGCCACTTGCTTAAAGGTTATTTTGCATTTCAGCATGATTTACCATCTATGTAATCTTTGGAAATATCATTTTATCTTGGCTCATGAGGAAAAATAACTAACATGATGTTATTCACCTCACATCCTTGTTGTAAGCGTGGAAAGATATAAAATATGCTAAGTAAGTTCTCTTGAAAAGAAGATGCTCTTCTTTCCTTTCAATTTCTTCTTTCATCAACTAGAACATGATAAGTGAGTGACTCCCACTGAGGCCAAACCGCAGCCTAGGGATCAGTGCAATGGAATCAAGGAAAGTCAAGTTGAAGGAAATATGAGGTTGTAGACCAGTCAATGTCAGGACACAGACTAATCCACAAACACGGGATGGAGTGGGGGTTATGGGGGGTTCTAGATTGAAAGCCGCCAAGTCATGTTTCCAGAAGGTAAGAGTGGTGAGCACGAGAACACACAGCTGCTCTCCTCATCCAAAGCCCTGCTGTTTGTTGGCTAGACTACACCACCACCTTCCCACCAACTAGTTTATCTATGTGCTAAATCCTTTCTTTAAACAACAGCCTCTACATTTAAAATATACAAATCTAAAATTTATATTCTCCCAGTGTATGCAACTGCTTAGTGGCTCCTTCTTGTTCTTAAGGTACAGACCAAAACACAACAGTAGAAGTTCCTACCAGGCCTGTTTCTATAGCTTCATCTCACATCATGCTCCAAATCTCTCACTCTGATCATACCAGACTTCTTTATGTCTTCAAGGAACCATACATTTTTCCCACTTCCAGGCCTTTTAATATCTGCCTCTGAATCTAAGACAACATTCCTTGTCTCTTCACATCTCTAACTCCTACTTCTCTTCCAGGTGTCAAGTAAGATGGTCAGGGCATTAGACCAGCTCCTGCACATGATATTCTTTACAAATGTACTACATTTAGCATTTCTTCCTAGAGTTTACTGCAACTTGTAATTAAATATTTATTTGTGAGAATAGTCATCCAATGTTTGTCTCCTTCTCAGGGCTGTATAATCTAGGAGGAAAGAGAACATTCTTGTACTGCTCACCCTTGTAGTACAGGAGCTTGATTAGTTCAATACTCAATGATCATTCAATAAATATCTTTTGATTGGCTGACAAAAAATAATGCACAAAGGATTAGGTAGGCTATAGAGGTTACCCAGTCAGTTAAGATGTCAGAAAAGACCCTAGGGTGAGTGCTAAGTTTCATCATATGAAGTAAAGAAATTGAGTCATAGGAAAGACATGGACATGAATTAAGGTAACACAGAAAATGATTTTAAAACTGTGGGGTTAGAGGTAAATGCTCATCCAATAAGTCAGGAATCAAATGGAATGGTAGAATAAGAATCATGTTTTCCAGGTACCTGTGGCCTCTTGATCAGGTTAGTAAAATGCAGCTTAGACCTATAGTGATCCTCCTGTCTTGGTCTCCCCAGTGCTGAGATTACAGGCATGTGTCCCCCGTTGCTGGCACAACATGTGGTACCAGTGATCAAACCTGGGTCCTTCAGCTTGCCAGGCAAGCACTTAGACCACCGAGCTAACTCCCCAGCCCCAGAGAATAGATTCTGTTGTAGAAGGATTCAATTGAATCCCTTTCAGCTTATCTTACATACAGTCCACTCAGTATTGGCAGTGGCAGAATATGTGGATATGGAGGGCTGACTTAAGGGCCTTAAGTAGCCACAGGCTTTGATATTCATGAGAGTTCTGAAACTCTTTTGCCCTTGGATATTAAAAAGATCATTATATTTACAAATTATTCCCTACAGTCTTAGCCACATCAAACCTGTGACCAGCACTGTATTCAGCAATCATGCACAAGACTGGCAAGTTTTCTAATATATCATTTGCAAAATGTTATTTCTTTATACCAACATGAAATTGGAGAGCCATGAGACTACATCTGGTCTCTCTTCACCTTGACTGTTCTACAGAGCTTCTCAGAGATAGTCACTGAGATGCTGAACCACTATTTCTAGATTGTTCTCAGTTCTTCGGGGTTCACAGTTTCTTTAACTGTCTTGGGCTCTTTCAACCAAACCACAAAAATGAAGGGCAACAAAAAAATTGAAAAACTTGTTCCCTCTCCAAAAATGAAAAACCTAAAAGCAGTTTGCTCACTTTTGTCATTGTTGAAAATTTTTAACTTATTTCCAGCTCAGGCTTTTCGGATATTCAGTAAGTTCCCTTTTATTTTTATATTCATATTAAATCAGTTCTTCTTTCTTTATATCTCCCAGGGATGTTCTTTTATACAAATCTTTTTATTAACAAATTGCATTGTTCAAATTTCACATGAACTATGAACTATTTGTATACTTGAACCATTACTTGGCATACTTTTTAAAACATTTCTGAACTTTCTATTTTATAAAATGAAACAATTATCTGTTTTACAAGGAACATTTTCATCCTTAAAAAAAAAAGAAGATAAGAAAACACTTGTTCCAAAGAACAAGTCATGCCAACCCAACCTTCTTTCTTTAAGAGAGTTCTTAGGTTGAGATTAGAGAAATGCAGTTGACAGAGGATCAGTATCTAATGAATTTGACCTTATTCTCAAGCTATTATTATGGAAAACTACAAGGCATCAGTGGTTGAGCAATCAAGGAGATCTGAATACCAGAGCGAAGGAGAGAGTGGTTGAGTAGTTAGTTCAAAGATTCTGATGTTCAAATAAATGTAAAGTGAATGAAGGAGTCTACTATATGCCACAGTGCCCTGCTATGGGCATTTTCCAGGTTTCTACTTATATGGAAAAAATTAGAAGAAAATGTATTTCCTAAAGGTTGCATCTGATGGAGAATAGGATAATAATCTGTTAGAATGAGACCAAATATGAGTCTGCACTTGGACTAGGACACTGGCTATGTTATTAGAAACCCTGCACAAATACAGAAAATAATGAGAGTCTAGGCAGTCGTTGTAGACAAGACCACAGAAAGATTGCTGCTTCCTGTTCTAGCCACTGACCACTGAGAGGGATAAAGTAGTACAGGGTATCTCAGGATGAGTGAATAGGATACCTCAAAAGACTTAAACTCTTGGTCTGGGGAGATAGCTCAGTGGTCTGAGCGCCTGCCTGGAAAGCTCAAGGACCCTGGTTTGATCCCCAGTACCGCATGTTGTGCCAGCCCCAAAACCCCAGGTGTGCTATGCCAGTCCCCGAAATCAGGCGTGATGGCACATGCCTGTAGTCCCAGCACTGGAGAAGCTGAGATGAGAGGATCACTATGAGTCTGAGCTGCCTAGCGAGACCTTGTACTAAGGAAATAAATCAATAAAAGATTTTTTAAAAAATTTAATTCTTAACTCTTAAAGATTTGCTTTAGCAAATATTTTTTAGAATATTAGTGAAAATGAGAACTATCTGTCAATATCCAGACAGCTTTCTGCACAAGCAAGGGCAGACTTATAAAATTTGAGGTCTGGAATCAAGACCATTGAGGATAATTATGGGAGGTCATCATAGGTTTAGGATTACTATAAGGGGTGCTTTCTAGCATTCAGACATGTGAAGAGCTTAAATAAATTGCAATGTAAACACTGCTATTTTTCTCCATTTCTGAGTGCCTGTGGAGCTCTCTCTCCCCACCTAAATGAAACTCAGCATGGCCATGTGACTTGCTCTAGCCAATGAAACTTGAGTAGAAGTGAAAGTGTTTCTTTAAGAGTCAAAGAATTTGGTTGTCAGAGATTGACTCTTCCACTTTCTTTCCTCTTGGTTAAAATGGAAATACCAGCCTTGGTAATATTAACCCACTAATGCTGACTCCAATCTTCAGAACCAACCTTTGGATGTGTAGTTTTATTAGAAAATACATTTTTGGTGGCTCCTTGGCTCTTGTTACTGCAGCATACCCTTTTGTATCTGATTAACCCAACTGCTTTCAAGATGCAGTGGTTCCTTGTGAATGATAAGCACTGCATTCATGAGAGAGTCTTGGTTTGATGCCACCATGCGTTACGTCCTTTGCCCTTACTTTCATTGCTGTGTCACATGCAGACTACTGCCAGGGGGCATAACTTAGTCCACTATAATTTTCAAGTTGTCCATAGTCTCTGGGAAATGAATCCCAATGAAGAAGTCTAAAATAATTTCCTTCCTAGGCACATATTTCTGTAACTCTACTGAATGCCCAACAACAGCACAGATTTGTGGCTCCTGTTCACGTGGGCAACAGCCAACAGTAACTAGGTAGCTTACCCAACAAATATTCAATGACCACACACACAGTGTTATTCATGAGGACTTGGAGTCAGGGCCTTAGTGGCTTTTTGAACACAAGCTTTACAGATTAATTCTTCTTTTTCATCTAGACTGGGCTCTTGCCAAGTGTCCGTTCAGTCTGCATTCAGAGGCCTCATTGCTTCTGCCAGTTCCCCAAGGAAGCCTTTGTGCCATCTACACCTTGAAAAATTCACCCTGCATGCTACAACATACATACAAGGTGTTGCTGTTGAATTTTTGGGGTACTTGGAAGTGTCCGATATGTTCAGAAGGTAGTTCTATTTGGGAAACAGATTTATGAACTGGTAGGTGACAAGTGAACAGAATGACATATGCTCCAAGCCTGACAAGGAAAGAGATGCACTTAAAAGATGATCCCAGTGGACAAAATTGAAAAAGACAAAATTTAAATTATAATAAAGATATATATGTATACATAGGAAGCTATACAAATGTATACATTTTATATAACAGTCTTATGTAACTAAAATTGATTAATTGGTGCCTCCTTTTTGTTGTCCACAGGAGACCAAAATCAACTGTATTCGTCTGGCTACAAAAGGTAAGTTGGCATGACCTGTCTGTCTTCCGTTGTTCTTCTTTACCTTTATAAATACTTTTTCCTCTGGCCACACAGTAAATGTTTAAGAAACAAAGGGTAAAACCAAGGCTAAAGAACTATTACTTTCACTGGGTCACTTGTATCTAGACCATATACCCTGAATGTATAGTACTAGCACTATGCTTAAGGTGTAAAAGTTCAAACCATATTTATCAGATGGCTAGATAGATGGATGAATAGATGGGTACAGGGATGGAGGATGCCTAGATAGACAGGTGGATCAACCAGTGCAGTGATAAACATAATTCATTCAAATATTATTGTAGTGTAAATTTTCATTGCATGGGGATCTCCATTATGTGGGTGTTTTTCTTTAAGTATGTCTATTAGAGCCATCATGTGGGTTTTGTGCTTTAGTCAATTGGTACATAGCCTTCAAATATGAGGTGATTAGTGTTGGTGCCTTTAATAATGAGAGAACAAACACTGCCTTGTTATGTAGCTGGCATTTTCAATACTTATCTCCAAAAAACGAACGCAGCATTGTTCAGGCTCATTGCTTTTGTTTTCCTAATTATAATGGAATTGCCTGACTCTTTCAATTGGTACATATTTCTGTTTATTACTCTTTTTAAAAACCAAAATCAATGAATGCTTTGTTATCACTTAACCTATTACAAGGTTGAATGGTTAGAAATCAGGTTTATCTTTTTGTTATAGTATTGATATTTTTAACAGCAACTGCCCCCTTACATACACATACTGAAATTGAGTTCTGTTCCCTACATTTATTCATAGCATATATAGTTTCATTACAAAGATATAAATTTTATAAATATAAATGGCCTTATAATCATAGATAAAATGTAGACAGCAATGACTGAAGTATGTATGCATAGATAGCTATACATATATTCACATGCATATATATATGCATATATATATGCATATATATATGCATGTGCATACAGAGGAAAACACACACATAGATCAGTGGAGCAAAAGATACAGAAAAGGAGAGAAACAGAGACAAAGAGAATAATCTATAGTTATTTAACAAAACATATACCAAGTCTTGTAACACATGACTTTAAAGAGCCTCAGTGAAATGTATAGGTACCAAAAGGAAGATGCAAGAGGAAGAGGACAGAAGCACTAGAATTCACTATAATAAAATGTCACACTGAATTCACATATGTCACAGAGGTCAGCATGTCCCTAACTTATTCCATCCCAGGAACTCAGGCTATTTGATGGACCGAGATAAAATATTCTTCCACAGACCAGGAGAATTGATGGCCTGCAGGCAAAAGTGACACAAATCACAGACCTTGGCAGACTTTTCCAAGGAAGAAAATAGACAATGTAGAAGGAAGAACACCATCAATTGAGTAGCACTAGGGCTCTAGACAGCAATCAGGGGAGCTGGTGTCTGCAGCATCCCACTTTAATAGGCAGCTGGAGAGGGAGGTAAACACAAAAACTCTTTAACCAAGATGCTGCTCCATCTCTCCCTCATAGTTTCTAACCTTTAGAAAAGGAAGGGGCCTATGAAGTTGCTCTGCTTGCCACCAGGTATGTGGGACACTAACTTCACCCTCCAGGATGTTGACTCTTGTAAAGGATGATTTGTCGGGTCCTGTTTTCTGACCTAAGAACTTCAACATGTGACCTTATATACAACAAGTACACATTGGAACAAAGGGAGAACATCTAAAATTATATTTCCCTGCCAACTTGAAGACCACTGTCCTCAGAGGAACAGAGGCCCACCATGCTGGCTTCTCTAGAGTTGCCCTGCTGATCTGCTGGAGAAAGACACTGGCATGTAGAAAATTGCAGCAGAAAAGCTCACAGCCTCTCCTTGACATAAGAATTTCTCCTCTTGATGGATCATTAGGTTCTAGTCTTCCTTCCCCCGCCCCTTTTTTGGAGGCTGGGTGTTACTATGCAATTCAGGTTGGCCTTGAGCTCACTATGGAATTCAGCCTGCCTTAAACTCACAGAAATTCTTCTGCCTCAGCCTCCTGGGTGCTGGGATTATAGGTGTGCACTAGCATGGCCAGCTCCAATCTACCTTTTTTTAAAAAAAGAATTATGTATTTTGTACAGGTTCTCACTACACAGGTTGGGTTTGTAGCGATTCTCCTATTGCAGCCTCCCCAGTGCTGGGATTACAAAGGCACACCACCACACCCAGTTTTGGTGGTTGGCTCGGTGCCAGGCCAACATGGCATGCAATGCTGGGGATTGAACCTGGGTCACTGCACTTGCCAGACAGGCACTTTAGGCCACTGAGCTATTTACCCAGCCCCAACCTTCCTTTAAGAGAGTGTGTGTACAGGCAAAGTGTGGATGCATGAAAGGACAGGAATGAATGAATAGCTGTGAATGTCCAGCTAGTCAAGCCCAGGCAGGGCTCTGTCAGGTCATCTCTGGTGCATAGCCCTGGGGATTCCAAGAGTCTACATCCTGGTTATCCACAATTCAGGACAGAGAGTTAGTTAATACAGAATGCCAATCTACTGTCATTCAGGAAATCACCTTCCATGGACCTCCTATAAGATAATCATGCCTGAGGAATGGAGAGGTATGACCAAGAGTATCTGCTCCATGCCAGTCCTTATACTTGGATCACCCAGGGTAAATTAAAGGCAAATGGAATCTACATCCATGTATTACTCATGAGGAATAGGAATGAAGGATCTAAAGGTTACTAGTGAATCCATCTCATTCCTTTCTGACACCTGGATCAAATCTCTTCAAGGTGGACTTGCTGAAAATAGCATCTCTCTTAACAGAAGAAAATTTGAAACTGAGAGTCTTACAGGCTGAAGGGTTACAAGAAGTCCTAGAGATCGGCCTTCATGCTCTTCCATATCTCTGTCATTGTGGAATCTTCCTTGTCATCCAGCTCTGGAGAGTGAGCACATATCAGGCTCCAGACCAGTTCTCTGGTGATGATGCAACTCACTGTTGCAGGAGTCCTTCCAGCATCTGCAGTTGCTGTGTGGGTTCCATAGAACCAGAGCTGCCACCTGGAACAGACCCAAGTACTCATTCAGGGTCATTCTCTCTTTTTAAAAAAATGTATTTAGTACAGTCTATAGGGTCTCACTACACAGATCAGACTCGTAGTGATCCTCCTGTTTTCAGCCTCCAAAGCACTGGAATTATAGGCATGGGCACCAGGCCCAGTCTCATTTGCTGTCTCAGTGTGCCCCAGGGACAGGGCCAACATGGCACACCAGGGATCAAACTCAGGTCGCTCTGTCTGCCTAAGCAGACACTTCAACCCATTAAGCTACCTGGCCAACCCTCATTCAGGGTCATTCTAATTTGACCCCAAACCCAGAGCCTCTTATTTGAGATATATGCCTGGACATCACCCACGTTCTAAGTCAGTGCTGCCCATTTTGGAGGCAAAGCAAGGGACCTGTCTCACCTCCCTGTGAATGTTCTGGCAAAGTCCTCCAAACTCAAAGGCTTAACAAAAATGCATTGTTTCACTGTTCTGGAGGTCAGCAGTCCAAAGTCAGGGTGACTACTGATTGGCTCTTTCTCAGGACTCTGAAGAAGACTATTCCATGTGTTTGACGTCATTGCTAGTGTTTTGCCGGTGACCTTTGATGTTCCTTGGTTTCTACAAGGATCACCCAGTTCTCTGCATTATTTTCACTTAGCATTCTCCCTGTATGTGTATCCATGTCAAAATTATCCCTTTTCATAAGAGTGATTATCATCTTGGAATTGAGGTCCACATTACTCCAATAGGATTTCACCCTTACTTAACTAATGCCATCTCTAAGACCTTGTTATGGTTTGTGTCTAGGTGTCCCCCAAAAGCCTCATGCAGTCTTGGGGTGGCTTCTGGAGTTTGAGATTGATTTTTATGGATGTGGATGCTACACCTGCCCTGGGCAGGTAATTTGCATTTCAACGTAAGGAGGAAAGAGAAGCTAGCTGCTAGAGCTACTGCTACCCCTTCCTTTTGTTCTTGTTCTTTGCCACCACCATGAAAGGTTGCTTTCTGCATGTGTTGCTCTGCCCTGGAGCCAGCTGAGTATGGACTGAAGCCTCCAGTAACTGTGAGCTAAATAAACCTTTCCATGAATTCATAGGGGTGTCTGCCATTCAGTACCTAATTGACAGCTTAAGTGTTCTAGGTCCTACATAAAAAATAAGGTCATCCTGTGTTGTAAGGGTGGTTTTCTTAGTTGAACAGGTATGTGGTGCCTTCTTACCTCA